>JARK01000290.1:2649-15180 GCA_000688135.1 Ancylostoma ceylanicum | reverse complement strand
TAAGTCTCTCGCTTTTATCTTTGGCGACTGTATCCATCATCATCGTGACCAACGGAACCAGCGAAGGTTGGGTCCCACCGCGAGTTTCACTACATCCACGCACCTATGATGAAACATCGGCCGACCGTCTCGTAAGTTTCGCCTCACCCTCTGACACGCTCTATCGCACTCTATGGGCGGAGCCCATGATGAAAGAATGCGATCACGTGCCGGCCCCCCACGTCTGCGCTCTAGAAAATTTTGTTGCACTACCAGGTTTTATATAAGAGGATTAAAGGCAGCACCCGCGGAAATTTTCATGTTTGAGATTTCGCTGAATTTTGAGATTATCAGAGACGATGAACTCATAGGCAATGATGAAATAGCGTGAAACACGTCGGAAGACGGGAAATGAAGGCGCTGTTTTCCATGCGTTCACACTTTGGACGAGTTTTCCGCTGAGGGTATACGCGCGTAACGCCACGAAATCCTGCGGATGGTGTGTATTTCATACACTACACTACATATACTGCTCTACGCCATGCGCAGCACTAGCTCTAGCTGGCGCTTCGAGCCGGGGAAAACTCGTACAGGCGTGAACACGGTCAGGCGGGTTCACGACGTCAGTTCGATTTTCTCTGCAGGTAAGCCATTATTGTTTGTGTTCATTTCACATTTATGATGTGCTAAGTCTGTACTTCACCACACGCACATCAGTTCCGAGTCGAGGATTTCCGCGGGTGCTGCCTTTAAGAGTGATTTGAGGAGGATGATAAAGCGCTGCACCCATTTGTGGAGTTTAACTTTGATTACTTATTTGTCGGTGAAAAATTCCTACAATGAGCTAGGTTTCGCAAGCATACGTGGTGTGTCCTGCGTGGAAAGTTGCGCATAGTGGGCAGAATTTTATACGGGCAGAATATTATATACGACACCGGCGCACTCTTATCCCACCGTTGGACCCGTCTGAAGGCGTTTGCCCTCTTTTCGACGCCGGCGCACCCTTATCCGACGTTGCACCAGCTTGCTGGCGTTTCTCCTCTTCTCGACGCCGGCGCACCCTTATTCCATCGTTGGACCCGTCTGAAGGCGCTTCCCCTTCGTCCAAACCCTCTGCACCATCGAAGCGCCCTTTATTCTGAGAACGGTGTTGGCTGAACGGTTTTAAGTTACTCTGCAGCAACTTAAAGCCATTCAGCCAACGCACTCCTCGAAATGAATGCTATCTGTGCTGTCTATGACCAAAATTTAGAGTGTTGGAGGAAAAGTGGGCTTAGTGAGTCAGCCTGACCTTTGCTATTATTCTCGTTGTCAGATGAGAATTAGGGCTGTGGCATACTCCACAGCGACACAGCCGCTATGAAGAAAATGGATGAAAATGATGATACCGAAGTGTTATGAGTTCTCATGTCTTATCACACTATTTGCTTTGGATAGCATGTTGGTGTAGGATCAGTTGCAGGAGAACTTTTGCTGGTGAACGGTCGCAGCGACAGCGCCGCTGTGAAGCATGCCATATCCCTTAAGCAGAGCTTCCATCTTTCATTGTGGGAATGAGAGATCGTTCAGGCGGTGTCTCGATTAATCAGCAAATTCAGCTGAGATGATCTTAGGTGAGGGAGGGTTTACTAGGGGCCATTGTCTGTGAAAGAAGTACCTGTTTTTTTTCCTTAAAGCGAAAGTCGCGTAAACGCGTAATGAAGTAGCGTTGAGAAAGGTGACTCTACATACAAACTCACCAGCAGCTAGTACGAATGTATATTTAACGTTGAATTGTAGGTATTTGATGGGAGTGATTACAGCTAGCAATCGATCCACGGCAACAGCCAGCAAGAGTACACCCTAAATCGCAACCACTCATTCATACTCGGAAAAAAAATTTAATGCAAATTGTTTTCTTTACTATTCTGATAAAATTGCTTCCAGCAACAGAATAAGAGCCTACAGTCGAAAAAAAACAATGTAAGGGATTTCTGTCTTATTTGTCAGTTGGACTGACACTCGTTAATCAACACTGTATTAGCGTTTCCGAAAAATAACGAATGGTTCCGACTGTTTGTTAGGAACGAACTATCTCGGCTCTAAGGAAAGCTCATTAGTCGAAATAAAAACTTGAATCCATACATCCTCGCCAACAAGAAGCAGGTTTACAACCTGGTGTTGCTTGGAACTTAGGAGTTTCAGAAGACTCCAATGCCAAGTGCACCTGTTGTTGCAGGACACAGAACTGCCAACATGACTTCGTTCTGGTGTAGCCTTCAGAGGAGGACTCAGAAAGAGGGCGGGAAGGGACGCGTGGGTAAAAAGTAGGGTCTCCGACACATCGGGGGCAAGGATGGGGAATTTTCAAAAAACGGAAAAAATATTACTACAGTAACTATTATTATAATAGTATAAAATGAGTGGTCGTAATACATTATATAATATCATAATGAAATTAAACAACGAAAAGTGAATTAAAAACAAAGTTCAAACAACAAAATCTCGTTCCTATACTGTTTTTTTTTGTTACGTGCCGCCCGAGAATAAATTCCGAATTATTTTAGTCCCAATCGTTGTCTGGATGTCTTCGTTCCCAAGGTTGCAAAGCTATTCACCTAAGCACTTTATACTGAAGAAAGCGTAATATGACAGTATTGAATCGTGGAAATCGTGGCAGAAATGGAAGTGAAAATCCCACATTAATTTCGAAAACTAAGAATATTCACTGCCTCAGAAGCATACATTTGGTGAGTTGTTTATTTGAACTTCATCTTGAGAAGAACGTCAATTCTTTTACTACGAAAAGGCTTTCTCATGGTAATAAAGGCACCATTGTACTACAGCACCCAGACTAATTTTCATGCACGGAACTTTCAATGTTATGAAATCTGAACATAACCCCAGTAACTCTGCACAAGTTGCACCGTCAACAGCATTTGCATACCCATGTTAGGCAAGGTATCCGGATATTCCGGACGAGTTGTAGCGGAATAGGAATCAGCTGTTTTCTGCCGCTGTCATTCAGTTTTGACAAGGTTTGCTTCCCATGCTCAATTCGAAAAGTACTACATTGAAATGATTTGCTTCTCCGCTCACGCCCTTTCAACTGCTATTAGACCAATGACTCTTCTCTAACTTAGTACATTACATTTTTTTGAAATAATGCACCAAATTTCCGACGTTACTTTGCAAAATAAATAGATAGTTTGTATCAGTATATTTTAATTGCTCGTTATTATTATTGTTTTTAATAATTTTTTAATCATTTATCTTTAAAGTCAATATTTTTATATCTAATTTCCTGTCCAGGTCCCCAAAACGGCGGAGTCCCCAATTTTTTCTCACCCCTCCTCCCGCCAACCCACTTTCTGTGTCCGCACTGGCACTTATGCATTCATTAGTTTTTTTTTCTTGAGGTATGTCTCTGTAGTGAACCTACTATTTCCTTTTCTTTTGTGCACCTTTTCCTTTCGAGAAACTGCAAGACTAGATAAATACAACAAAAACTAGATAAGCAAAAAGTTGTGCCAAGGAATTCGTTGGAAAGAAGGCCAGTATTATCGACGCGTAACTCAGCCACCTCGCTATAGCGTAGCAAATAAATTGGACCATTTTTCGTCAATTCTGGCACAGCTTCCCTTTTTATTTAGCTCCTCGTAGTCAAAAACCCGAAATCGTATCTGGGTGTAGGCGACAAAATTTTCCTGAAGGGGGGGGGGCATTCCCTCGGAGAATGATGCTTTTTTTTAGAATTTTTCTCTAGAATTGCGAACAATGCCATACTTTACCTGTAATTGGAAGGCGATTGTGATAAGCTGCACGTAAAGCAAAGTAGAACACTTCCATCGTGGAGTGAGAGGAATTTCACACATTGCTGGAAAAGTCGGTTAGAACTCCAATCGCCCATTTAGTCTCATGACTCTTTTCATTAGGCCATCGACAGGTCATCTCGCACATGTACCACAATGGGCACCGCAAGAATCAAGGCCGGAGTGCACAGAAATACAAATGGTTCAATTCATCACTGTCTAAGGCATGGTCATGTATATGAATTTAGTACAATTGATTCTAGTGACAGAACAATATTTTCTGAATAATTAATGGGGTTACTCAGTACCTGTAGAACAATATTGTCTCATTACGTGGATCCTGCTGACACCGGATATCACGAAAGCAAGACCAAATACTGCATCTGTTGCTGCCAAGCCAGTGATTACTGAAAGATGTCTATACAAGAAGTATCTGGGACTCGTGTTTCGTTTCGTCTTGTGAAGTCCATGGGAAAAAGAGGCACATCCAAAAATGTTAGATATATCAACCAAATTCAAAAATCTATTACATTTGTGCCTTTATAGTCGGTCTACTATTGGGTTGGGCAAAAAGTTCATGCGGCTTTTTCACCTCAATTTCTTACTGGGAGCCAAACTTTGTTTGATTGCATGTTAGTAACCATTTTGTAGCACATAATTTACTCGTTGTAAATTTCTTAACCGATTTCCTCAATTTTCGCCGCACCTCATTTTATATCGCCTGGAGTGTGAAGTACCATTTCGACTAGGACAACAACCTTCGATCACCTCCACTGTTTGACATTTACCATGGATCGAATGCAACTTAAAAGGCGATAGATATTGAAGACATGTGAAGGTAAGCCATTACTGTTGAAAAAAAGGCGCAGAAATGGATGCCATAATCTCTGACGGCTTAATTTTAGCCCAGAAGATGTCCCTTCTCTAAAATAGGAGTTCGTAGAACAGTGAGACATTTACGCGCCAGCTTTTGCTCTAGATGTAAAGAAGAACCACTAAGAATGTTGAATTCTAGCGAAAACTAAGTTCAATTGATCCGGTTCGCGAAAAAAAAACCTTGAATGGCTTTGTACGAGGCGACCCCTCACATTGTGAGAGCGCGCCACCTTCGAGCGAATTCCACTAAAACGACATTCTAGATTCTACAATGGAAGGTAAACTGACTCATAAACCTTCTCCAAGTCTGAAGCAGTCCCTAACACTGTCTCCTTAGACCTTACAGTGCCAAACTAGACATCAGTATCGCTTCTACTGCTTCTATTCAATCTTATCCGAACATTCTACCAGAATGGCTCTTCTAACTATTCCAAGAAAAACAAATAATAATTGTTGACGAATGTTTTTGTTTTCAAGCCTGCAATGGTTCAGGCAGGAACAGCTGGTTATGGCGTGGAATTATCTTCCTGTATAATTGCCAAACATACCTTGAAACTCTCTTCGAGTTCGTAGTTTTGGTGTCGCCAGCATTGCAATCGTAAGTGGTACGTTGAGAGCAGCTGCTATTGCTCCTGAACCGAAGCTCGGAATTTTTCAGAATACTCTATTCTTGAACGTTCAATATCGTCTGGACACATATGATCAGGGGCGCCATGGTAATATCACAAGATAGTGATAATTGTCTCATAAACTTTCGGTGAACTATCACTTTCAAGGAACGTCAATTTCGATCGCTTATCCCGCGGACTGACGCACTGCACCTCTTACGCGGCAAGGCCGAATAGCTGGGAGCTGTAGCTGGTGTTTTTTGCCGGAGTTTTCTTTTTGCTCACAATTGCAACAAAGTCTTCTCTATGTGTGGGCATCTTCGATTGAATGTTTGAGTTATCAGAACGGCTAGCAGGTATAGCATGAAGACGCGACTTTTTCCGGATGTCATTAATTACGACACAGAACGCATGATGAACTGTCTCCACACATTTCACATAAAAATAAGTAGACAGAAGAGAAGTAATCGTAGACCACAGTGATGACAGCAAATTACCCAGGATATCAGCTTTTTGTCGCGCCTGGCCCGTGCGTCGGAGGTAACACCCAAACCAGACATGACAAAAGAGGGTTTAACCAACAATCTACAACGAGCAAGTGAGTAGTATCGCGACTCGAATATCGCCGAGCAGCAGTCTTCGAAAGATTGATACAAGGGATAATCGACCTCAGATCATCGACCTATTACTGGTACATGCCCAACAATGTCATAATACGAATAGGATCGTTTCCATGCAGATCAACTCATTGCTGTCCGATGTTGTATTAGGTTGTTGCAGAATCGATGTCGGATTTTTACAGTTGGACTTTAGGTTGTCGTTACTCGGCAACAGTTGAATCTATTCTGCCGCTATAGTAATCATTTGAATCAGCACATCGTCGCCATTTTTCCGCTGAGTTTATATTACACTAGGCCTGAAGCCAAGTTCTTCGGATCCAGGAAAAGCGGCGAGATCGTTCTGAGCTAACGTATTTTTGTGGCTTATCCTTCCTCTCAGGGATGAGTCCACCCGTTTGAATTTGTGGTCATCGGTAGGGAAACAGTTCGCTGAGTCACGCATATAGGGAAGAGTCATGTTCTCCGCCTGCATCTACTTCCAGAGCGTATTGAGTGAAAAGTGTGGTCTTGAGCCACTGTGAAACACTAGAGGACTATCGAATCGGATTCACTTGTTCAGTTTTTTCAATCATGCTCGTTTGTCCGATGGCCGCAGAAATAATGTAGTAACGAACCTCAAGGCCACCTTCGAGATACTGAACATGTCTCCTGGTGATAGGTTCTACTAGTGCTTTCAAAACGGCGTTGACGTCATCAAATTTTAGTTCATAACTCTGAGGCACGTGTCTCCAACACTAAATTACTTGAGCCAACACTGGGCTACCACTTTGTTTACCATTCATTCCTGCATACTTTGGCAATATTTCCTTTCCATGGCACTCTCTTGCTATCGAGTTTGAATTCACGAAACAGATTGGGACGAATTTTAGCGGACGAGTACATTTTGACTCAAGTCCGAAAACCACACCAAAGGGGAATAGATCTGAATGAAAATGAATAGGCAAAAAGAGAAAGAAATGGGCTTTGGAACAAGTAAAAAATATATGGTGGAAGCACCATTTCACATTCTAAAAAATTGTTCCAAAATTTGTGGTATGAAAATCCGACATCGATTTTGCAACAACCTAATATTTTAAGGCAATGTGCTTTTTGTGGTACGAAAATCCGACATCGATTTTGCAACAACCTAATTTTAATTTTAATTTTAAGGCAATGTGCTTATCTCCAAATGCTCTCTATACTTTATATTTCCATACACGTACCTTTTATGTGAAAGTTTATAAGGAGAATTCCAACCTTCAACTATGTACACGTAGAGCGGATGCAGCAGACTATTCGGATCTTCTTGAATATGCTTAACCATGTCTCGTGGATCGTCTGAAATAGTCGAGGCTTTCATGTAGTAGTAGTGGTAGACATAAACGTGATTGTCGACAGGAAACCCACACTAAATTCAACATTCTGTAAGAGCGAAAAAAGTGCAGTAGCTGTTCTAACAATAAGTGTGGTTCCCCGCCTCCGTATTCTCACTCAGGTCTGGCACGCGCAATATGATTCACGAATTTACAAGGAACAATGACTCTCTTCACTTAATCAACGGTAAGAACTTGACAGAGTAGTGCAGGAGAGCGTCTACTTCAGTGATCATAGCTAGAACACAGAAGCGGTAACGAATGTCAATCAGCGGAGCCGGCAAATTCACTCCTTCACTGCACTTCAAGCGTCCCCATTTAGTACTCCACTAACTATCCTAATACACCTTGATTGCTGTAGCTAGCTGCATTCATAGGGAAAAATGGCAATTTGGACAATCGTTTCAATTACATCCCGAAGAATCAGATAATTCATACTCTGCGTCCTTCGAAGATTTACAGCTTGACGCATTGGATCCCAGAGACATGGTGAGTAATACATGAATGCAAAGTGCGTCAAAATCAATTACGCACTGATGATTAGTCTATATAGCAGGGGATGAACGAGAAATTTCAATGTGTACATAAAAGGAGGAAGGGCGATGTCTTAGCGACGAGAAACAACAGCACACTTCTCTGGAATGATCTACTCACTGAAGCTTCTCGCCAGGTTTCTACTCATAAGCTTATCTTTTGAAAACTAGAACGAAAATAGGCTTGCAGTACTTGTAGCGCACCATAGTGGTCTCCACTGGCATCCTCGTAGCTGATGTCGTTCGTAGAGGCAGTATGTCACCTCGTTTCGCGTGCTGTAGAAACCAACAGATCCTTAATCTCCTCGCCACGCGGATTCCAGAAATGTATAGAAAATTCCATAGAAGTGACGAGAACCCCTGAGGGTCCAAAGTGCACTTCGCGGAACATTCGGGTAGAGCCGTCCGTGGGTGTGCTGGCTGCCCGCTACGGCTGTAACGAACGAATCTTGACTTGCACGATGAATAAGATCAACGGCTTCACACGTCGATTCGGGTCAGCAAACTGTTACAAAACCCTCACAAACCTCTCCCCGAAAACGGATTCAAAGGCCGTTTGAGCCATTTTATGCGTGCCGTCGGAATCAGCGTGTCGAGGAGATTCACAATCTGCCAATAGCTCAAACACGAAAACGAGGTGACGCACTGCCTTCAAGATATGACCTTCGTTTTAGATATGCATGCTTCCGTAAGATTCTTGGATGTTCTCTCTTATAGGCAGTGTGTCACCTCGACTTCGTGTTCGAGCTATTAGATTGTGGATCTTTTCGACACGCTGATTCTAAGGATAAACATGAAATCCCTCAAAACTGCCTTTGAACCCGCTTCTCGGGACGAGGTCTGTAAGAGGCTTGTAACAGTTTGCTGACGCGAATTGACGTGTGAAGCCGTTCATCTTATCGATCGTACATGTCAAGAACCGCCCTACCGCTCCGCCCAAGCGGTCCGTGAACTGCACTTTGTACCCTCCCGAAAACCGGGTTTTCGTCACTTTTGTGACGTTTCGCATACATTTTTGAAAAAAAGTGTAGCGACGAGATCAAGGATCTATGAATATCTCCAACACGCGAAACGAGGTGAAACAATGCCTTTGAAGGCAGTGTCTCACCTCAAATGCACGGGCCGAGAATTCATGCAAATTCTCGGCCGGTGTACAAGGCGCCTCCCACCTTTTGGCAATGAGAACATCCCTGCGATCAATGAGATCAGCAGAGGTGTATGGCAAGACATGCCCCTTCCTTGCCGCGGAACTCGTACGCGTCAAGATGAATTGGTCCCTCAAAAACGGGTTTCCTGACAGTTTTGTTAGAAATTATGGACATCACTGAACTAAGCGCGTTGAGTAGGTCCAGATTCTGTTGATAACCGGAAATCGAACATGAGGTGAGACACTGCTCGTGCTGACGTAGCAACATCATTGACACACTCGACTGTTTCAACGTCCTGTCTTAGCTAAAGCTGTGATAGACTAGCGAAATAAGAAGTTCCATACAAAGTATCGGATCACCAGGGAAGAGAATTAGGAGGGAATGTATTCACTTGAAGTGTATTAATCGAATATCAAGGTACAGACGTGTGGTACATCGTTAATTTATTCAGAAACCAGACGGTAAACCCAGTGGAGTCTGTCACTACCCAGGCTATTTTACACCTATGGAGGCTATTGCTATTGCGAAGGCGCTGAAGTTATCAACACGACCTCATTTGAAACATTTGTCATGTTCGTGCCTGGGTGTTTTGCGTGCTTGATTGATTCAGTAAGAGTATTCTTGAGCGTGCCTTTCCGGAAAAATTGAAAAGAATGGAAAAATCATTAATAAAAAATACTTCTTAGTAAATTTTTTTTTGTTTTTGAAAAACCAGAGAAGACATATCCTTACTGATCCCGAGGCCAAGACAGCGGAAATTCAAGGAAATCGATGAAATCGATAAACTGACTGATAACTCCTGACGGAAAGTAGCCTAGAACCTCCACCAGCCCGACTCGAATGCGTTCAAAATTTGATCCAGATGTGACGCGGCGCGTCCCAACATATAGGCGGTACAGCATGGGGCAAGGATTTCTGACAAAGACTGTACCTTATATGTACAAATATTCGAACCCATTAAGTAAATGATAAGTGAGCAGAGTACATACTCTTGCACTCTTATAGTACAGCGTAAGTATGGTCCTCATTGAAAAGAAAACAGCTATGCAAAAAAGAAAACAGTTAATCAAAACGAGTACATAAATTATTCTGGAAGGAGGGGGGGGGGGTTGAGGAACAAGGGAAAAGCTAGCTCTCACATCTGCTATTTTCTGATGAGTTTTTAGATTATTCATTCGCCTACAGGTGGTTATGGGAATTAGCGACAATTAGATGTAGGCTGTTGGAACAACAAAACAGAAAAACAACAACACAGCATGAGTAGCTGTAAAAAAAAGTCTGAATGATACGATAAAACATTCGCGGAAGACTTTAACAATTTCCTATTTTGGAGTGAGTGAAAGTTCCGCAGACGGCCAATTACTCCACATATCGCAATTGTGAGATGCAAATATTATCCACGTTGTTTGGCTCTTACTCCGTATGATATTTATGTCTATGACTGCGGTTTATTGGCACTAATCACAATGTGGAAGTATTGAACTGCTGAACTGCGCTCACGCTATCGCTTGCACTCAGCATGAGCATCGTCGGAAATTGGACATAGCAGCAGGTGCATAGATCGAGAGGAAGAGCCAACGTACTCCCACTCAGTCATTAGGCAAATAAGGGTAAATCAAAACTTTCCATGGTATACAGATGCTAGACGATGGTAATGAGGACTGAAGCACTTGCAGTAAGTGGCTAATTCCTTGCTCCATTTGAAGTCTTTCCACTCGAAAAGAATCGTTCATTCATAAGCTACCAGTCACATGATTTCATGATTTTCTTTCGATTTATCAGGCCGTTCAGAAATATGTATGTGCATAGCATAGGAATAGCAATAGTCGAGCAATACACCAAGATTGTTATTCACGTTTATTCGGCTAAAGTTTCGGCGTCGTCGCCTTTGTGAGAGCCTGGAAAGTCAAGGACGAAGCAGTCAGCAGTGCCCCCTCTAACGCCTCATCACGCTACTAGATGCGATTAACAGACAGATAGACCAAAAACAATCTCCGAAGAAAGCTAGGTGCCCAATCCCAGCTAGGTACTCTTCTAGGTGCCCATCGCAGGTAATGTCATGAAAACGCTCCTCTCACCGTAACTGCCACGATCTTGTCGCATGAACCCGAGACTCCAGCACGCAAAACATTAGAGGCGTTTTGGATCATGGCTAGCAATCTAAAAATCAACCGCAAGGATGAGTGCATCGCTGCAACCAACGAGCTGGTGCCGTACCGAGACCTTTGCGGGCTCTGACCTACGGAGTCAATTGCGTGGGGTACCTTTTCGCTACCAGTAGCGGCATCATTCGTGCACAAGGTGGTCCGCTAACATCGCGGAACTACGGCTACACAGGTCAGCACTGATGGTTTTGCTTTTTTTCTGAGATTGTTTTTGGTCTATCTTTCTGTTAAATCGTATCTAATAGCGTGATGAGGCGTTTGATGGTGTAGATTGCTTACGTTCTTGACTTTCCAGGCTCTGACAAAGGCGACGACGCCGAAACTTTAGCCAAATAAACGTGAATATTAATCTTGGTATATTGCTCAACTATTGCTATTCCTAACCTACTCCAAATGCCAAGAGTCAAAGACAGTCAAACTTGGCATCTCCTATGTACATACAGTGCGTTTCATAATTATAGGACACCCCCCAACTTTCCCACTTCTGGCTTCCCCTCCAACAGTGGAAATTTTCCTTTAATACCATTGTGATCAGCACCTGAAATAACCCTAGTGCCCCTTTTTTGAGCCCACCACAGCAGCTCTGGTTTTTTAGAACATTATTTTTCTCTTTTCGCACACTTTGCAGTCACGACACACCTTCAGGTTCTAACAGGTTTATTTGCCGCACAATCGAATTCACGAAATTTCGATAATTTTTTGAGCATCTATGGACCACACTGATTCCATGCAGTTTGTAACTCCTACTTCTTATAGGGATTCTGAGGACATCCACGTCGATAAACATAGCACATGCAAGACTGCCTATCCCAATTTTTCAGCCGCTCAATGCTGACGGAAGTGCACTCAAAACTGGATGGCAAGGACCCACAGGGGTCCCGCTTTAGAAATACAGCTAGCACTGGTCACAGGCTGTTCTACTGGCTCTGCTAGGTGGCGATCCAAGTAGGCGACACTCGCCCGACATCGAGGTTTTTTCACATTTTCTTGCTAAAACCCGCTAATCGGTGGCACAAAATGACGGATATTGCTCGCTAGCACTTGCCGGTGTCTGGCACTGTCAGACCATGTTCCAATCTCCTACCCTCCAGATCTGCTTTCGCCGGGAACTGAACACAAACACGCGACAGCAATCACGAAAAAATTCCTTTTCCAGAAGGTCTAGACTGTGTTGCGCTATCACGTTAATAACTCTTCCGTATGCCACATTTACGAAGTCTGGTATATAGCCACCCCATTCATGACCAATCAGAGTACTTGGAACAGGATCAGACCACTTTATCAACTGTGACATTTTCATCACTACACTTGATCAGTTACTGTCCATTTCGCGAAGAGCAGGCACTTTAGCAAACTGAGGGCGGTATCCGATTTGGCAGCGTCGAACCTCAGAAAACTCCTGCGATTAATGTCCGTCATTTTGGACCTTCCATCCACAGGCTTTAGTGAAAAAATATGG
>JARK01000289.1:19083-51618 GCA_000688135.1 Ancylostoma ceylanicum | reverse complement strand
ATATATATATATATATATACACAGCTAGGAAGGAATATTGTGAAATAGCGTCGATTTCAAAACGCACAACTGTCTTTTTTTTTTTGGTGGTTCTTTACCGTGCTATTTTGTACTGCATTTCGAAAACTGCATATTACAGGGGCACAGCTCGTACGTGTTTCCTGAGAAGCAGCATCCATTGAAGGAGTGCTTTTATAATCCCTCAGGCTATGCGTGCTGCAACCGTAATCTTAATGACGAGATTGTCAGAACATTCGAGGTAATTACTCCAGCCTATAACTTCTTCAGCACAAAAATCGCAACTGTTTTATTGCAGCAACTCGTGAACGACCCAACATTCAGCACATGCAATATACAGAAAATTGCAAATGTGCTTCAGCGCAACTGCTCACGACGGTACTGTTTTGTTGCTTGCTCCTTGTTCTTATTATTAGTAAGGAATACCGAGTTTCAGGTTCAAAATGAAGTTTGAAACAGTCGTCGGTCTCAGTGATTACGCTCAGCGTGTGAACTTCAAGAAGGATCTCGTGTGCAAAGTGGAACTTGCTGGAAGGTTTGTTCATGGAAGTTATATCTGTGTTCAACATTTTACCAATTTTGTCTGGTGAGATCGTCTCTAGCAAGTCAGCGTAGTGCACGAATTTTCACAGGATCGCACGTGAAAGTCCGCCTGCGTTCCTTTATCATTTCATCATTCGAAGAGAATGATAGACAATGGCAAATGTTGAGACGCATAGTATGCCGCCCATCTCAAATGGAGAAGAGCCCTCATAGTCGAGGGACTCAATCGGTCTCGTCCGGTGAGGTCCCGCGGAGATTCTGCAACCTCAGGGACCGCTAATTTTAGTTAAGGAAGATAGTGCACTCAAACTCACAGTATGGACGCGTCACCACAAGCTACTGTGATATTTTCTGAAACCAGTGACGCGATTGAACAGTGATTTTGAATACTTTCTAACTTTCTTCTATAACTTTCGAGACGTACATACAAAGGGGGAGGAGTGCGGGTTTAACGATGACGAACAGTTGTACCAGGGTTCCATAGTTTCAAAAAAAAACCTCAGGATAGGAATCCACCAATAAAGACTGACACCCAGTATTATGGAATACGCCAAGTTACGGTTCCGCTGGTATAGAAGTGGTCCATCGGAGCCCAGTAATGAGCAAAACATCAGGATGTAGGGCCACCGACGAAGAGCGGGTCCGACGAAGTCCAGTATATATAGAATTAGGTTGTCACGAAAGTTTTCCGCCACTCATTTTCGTGCATTACCTAATTTCTCAGGATTGTTCTGGAACTTTCTATCCAAAACATAGGTTGGTCAATGGCCTACCTGTACCTAATCTGCCCTACCAATCCGTTACGATTATGACAGAAAAAATCGTCGTTGACTACAAACATATTCTGATGGTTGTCCTTTGAGAGCTCAGGAAACACAGCAGCGCAAGCGATGCTCCAACAAACATATGTCATACGATAGATCTCTACTTTTCCTCCTAGTGTGCAGTGAAGATTTGGATCCACAAGTTCAAGTTTAAAGTCGGCGGCTAGGACTTGAGACAATTGAGACAAATCTGGAATCTGGAAGGTAGGATGAAGTGGAGGGCGGTCGCCTCCTGGAGCTGATTGGAGAGAATGGGTGACGTGAAACCCGCCAACTGGTAGAAGGGACCCAGGGCTACCACGATACAATAGCTTTTCATCTTCATTGCTTCGGAGAGACAAGTAAATATGGCGCAGGTATTTATCGTGATCTGAGCGGTTATAAGCTTCAAGTGTGTAGGAAAGATGCAACAATTTCTTAGCTTTTGGCGTGCTCTCGTTTGGTTCCGCGTTTTAGTTACTAGTATCGAGAAGTGCCCTCCTTATGTGATTCAAATGAGGAAATATGGGTGGATCAGACGCCAGTAACCTTGGATTCCACCGCCAACACGAGAACTACCTCTTCAGGAAACATGTTCAATGTGTGGGGGAATTACGAAAGAACCACAGGTTCGGAGCAACTGACAACAAGCCCTACTGTTACCGCAAGGGTTTTTGTTTATAATACTGGCACACATAAAGCTTAATTGTCGGTTGTATTAAAGAAGAAAAATTAATTTGAAAGGAAGACTGAAAGTGGCGGGAAACTTTCGCGACAACCTAATATAAGAAAATGTCGAGTTACATGACCACCAATGGAGCATAGGCCCGCCAGCGCCTAGCTTTGCCGAAAACGCCAAGATACGGATCCGCCAATGAAGAACATGTCCGTCTGTGCCCAATATACTTGCAACCGAAGCGGTCATTCGAATAAATCATTCGAATAGAATCATTAGAAAATCCGAATAATCGAAATTTCCCATTTTCGAATATATCCGAAATTCGATTATTGGAAGGTCAGTTTTCGAATATATTCGATTATTCAATTATTCGAATGCGTCACCCGAATATTTGAAATGCTAATCACATGAAATGGTTCAGAGACGTTTGCAGTTTTGGCCTAGTTTTGAAGGCGGAATGAAGGCGCTGTATATGCGTATACAGAGTGGTCTCATGACAATTTCTCTAGAAGTTAGCAGCACACAACACCTTTTAGTCATCCATCCATTACGCTTCACAAACCTGATATCCATTGTAACCGTACCCTTCATGAATCGATACTGCTTAGCGATTTTGTAGATTGTGGATCAATATAGGATCCATGAACATCCGTAGCAAATCAGCCTTCCAATCTATTCGTCCTTTCAAAATGGCAAAATCGCGAACGCTCAAAGTGAATTACCATTATTTCAAATCATTTCACCGGGGCATCAACGTCGAGCCAATCATCGTCGAGCCTCCGAGTCAGTCTTCTGTTTTTTCAATTCTCACGTGAATGCTTCCTGTATTGACGTGTTGGATTGGCTACATATGATAAGCTCTGAGAAAACATGAAACCGTAAAGGCGCGCCCCTTTCAGTTCTTTTAGCTATAATTAGTTGAATGGGAAAAAAGTTGTAAATCCTGCTATTTCTCTATGTATTCTGGAATCGCCCTTTTGAGTTCTGTTAGAAGACATTATATGCTGCACTCCAGGTCTGCAAAATCAAGTCTTCGTGACCGTTAGAATGATACATGACAAAAAGGCTTGCCTCTAAAAGCAGTGGTACTTGTGATGATACCTTGAGAAAGAAGATTTCGACTATGTTGTTCTTCTCTTGACGCGTCGAAATAGATCAGATCCGCTGCTTTGAAACACATGTTATAGTCTCGTGAGCCTCAATGTCGATATGTCAGTGCTCTGAAGGTGTAGTTTCAAAGATGATAGAGGTCTGAAGTGGCTGGTTTCAAATAATGGATACATATGTTGAACCATTCATAGTATTCGATTTGCATGAAGTCAATTGATGTTTTGTTCCTTGAATTTGTTCGCAAGGAGTACTTGAAGGATCTTCTTACAATTTTTAATGACAACAAATTTGAAGGAGGCTGCAACCTGTGTAATGGGAGTTAGAGATTTGAATCCATCTTGAATCTTTTTCTAGGACCTTCATTCGAATGATTATTCAAGAATTCGAACATTCGAAAGAACCAATTTCCGAATAAAGTGTAAAGTGGTCGGCGTTGATCAATCCCGTCACGTGGGATGCGCCACGCATTCGACTTCATCAGATTATCGTAGAGGCGTTGAATGCGTATGTGCCCTATAAAGTGACTTGCGGGGGGCATCCGATGAACCAAGTCAGTGCTTCATCCTCCCAGACTCCTCTGGTACCAATTTACCGACCCCGGAGGGATGGACGGCTTGGTTGACCATGGGCGCGATCGAACCATCGACCGTGTGCGTGCGCAACGAGCCTCTTACCACTGCGCCACACGTGCCCGATCTCCGAATAGATTCGATTATTCGAACGAAATTTTTCAAAAAATGTGCAAGTATGGTGCCCAGTATTGTGGAAAACACTATGATATAGGTCCGCCGATGGAGAAGGGTTGTGACGTGGCACAATAGTGAGGAAAACACCAGGATACGGGTTTACCGACGGAGAGCGGATCCGACGGTGCTCAGTGTTGGGGAAAACAAGATACGGGTTCACCGATGAAAACAGGTCCGAATTTTACGGAAGGTGTCGAGATATCTGTCCACCGATGGAAAACGGGTCCGACTATCGTGGAAAATGTCGAGATAGGGGTCCATCGATGGAGGAGTGAGGAAAGCGCCAGAACACGAGTCCACACATGAAGGATGGGTCTACCTTGGTCCGACAATGAGGGTAGTATCAGGATACTGGTCCGCTGATGAAGAAGTGTCGGAAAAGCCATGATACTGGTTCCCAATGGGGGATGGGTTCGCTGTGGTCAAATAATGAGAAAAGCGCCAGTCTATGGGTCCGCCTTGGGCAAGCAATGAGAAAATACCAGGATACGGAGCCGCCGTCGGAAGAGTGAGGAATGCGTCAGAACACGAACCAACCGATGGAGGATGGGTCCACCGCGGTCCAACAATGAGGGCATCAGAGTACTGTTCCGCTGATGTAGAAGTGTCGGAAAAGCCATGATGCTGGTCCCCGATGAGGGATGGGTCCGCTGTGGTCGAATAGTAAGAAAAACGCCAAGCTACGGGTTTGATTGTGCAGAATGGGATAGGTGGGGAAAAGGTCATGTGGCGGGCCCGCTAATGGGGGGAGGGGGTTTGCTAACACATGAAACTCTCTGAAGTAATATTAGTCCTATGCAGCCAGTCCGCTGTTTCTTGAAGCTAGCTTCAGCGCTCATCTGTGCTCATTTTCACCGTATTTTTCCTGCCAACTCGTCCGCATTCTCATTTATGTCTCATTCATCAACCACTACCTCCTCTGAGGTACCCAATCTAACCCTCATCAGCACGAGTATCCCTACAGCAATCTCAATGTGAGTCATTCCGTGTCATTATTCGCTTCGTGTCAGTTACATGGAATAGTTCACAGTTACTACACAGTTGCTAGAGCCATTTAAAGGACTTTCCCGCATTGCTGGGACTGGCCATGGCGGGTTCGTATGCATGTAAGAACTGCGCCGACGGAAAAAACGGGTGGGAATATTGATAAATCGGAAAGTGTGTTTACATGTTGATGGGTGTTGGAATCTTTTCAAGCAAGGCTAATATCAGAAGAAGACAGGAAGGCCAGTTAGCAGGGCCGAAAAATTGGTAAAAAATCATAAAGAAGATTTTGTATTAGTTTTGTTTTTTCGTTAATTTTCTGACGACTTGTTGAGTTGAAGTTTTTGCTCGAACCTCAAGTGGCTGCACCACCTGCCCCACCTCACTTTCCAGCGTCCCGAAGAGGCGCTATTAGGAATTAAATGAAAATATAGAGAGCTTCTAGTTTAGTCTGGTCCAAAAACCCGCTCCACAAAGTTTCGCGTGAATACCAATAACTTTTCTACCTCATGTTAAATTTGCAAGTGCCGATCGGGATCGGATTTATCGGAACTGTGAGGTCCTGTGAGAGTGCAGTAATGGCGCTTCCTCATCGCTTCCAACCGCATAGTACCCGATATCAGCTCACAGGTCTTGGCAAGTGGATTTCTAAGAACACTTTGTTTTCCTGCGGCGTCACACAGAAATGAAAAGAAGAAACATCTCGAAATTTGGAAATCTGCAAAGTCCTTGCAGAGAAAGTAATGATTGCTTCAAGGTGGCTTTATTTTGGAAAACTTGCCCACCCCCTCAACCCTGCAGTGAGTACTCGGACGAAACATCACCATGGGCCCCAGTTTTCTAATCCCGCATAGAAGACGAAAACTCAAGGATATCGGACCACTTTCATCAATTGCTGTAATAAGCTTTCTTTTGTGACTTTGCATTGATTCTCACGTCAGATTGAAACAAGTGCTCTTCTTTGAAGTGCTGTTCGCTAACTTTGGGAGACGTGCACCTGGGTGCTGTTAGCGAGAGGGAAGAACATTGGTACCTATGTCGAGTACAGTGTAGACTCATTGCTAATAACTTGAAGAAAAAGTTGTGAAATGGATGGTCGAACGAATCCCCTCACTATTTTATGGATATCCCGACATAGGTGAGATGAGGCAATGTTCCAGGTATATGCTTGCGTATGCTACTCCTGAACATGACGGTGACCGAGCAAAACGTGAAGACCTTGCTGAACAGATGGAGGATCACATTTCTGAGGAGACTTCACAAGCAGAGAGTTCAACTACAATTCACTCAGTTTTAATTTGAGTATTCCAGTATGGAAAATATTTATTGTTCATCCACCACGCTAGAAATCTGGCTTGCGTACTGAATAGACGGTAAATGGGGTTGCTTGAGCTGTTCCATATTCTTTCTATGTTCGAATGAAAATGTTAACATGATTGAATATCTATGGACTCTTCGTGATTGGTTGAGTGAAACATCCACTGTCTTTATTTGTAGGCTTTCGTCCTAAATAACGTCTTCTTGAGACCTTGATATTAACAATATTTGTTCATTTATTCATACACGCAGATGTACTCCGATAAAAAATAGAAGTATGATGAGAGCAAACGCGGGGAAAACCTGCAACCACTGGTAGAGACAACCAGAACACCAATAATAAATACTAATACAATGTGGAGTTGACAGTATTCAGGCCATAAGGAGTATGCGTTCAGGGTAATAAAGAGTTGAAAGAGTTGTATGCTTTTATCTGGTTCACAATTTCACTAGATTTCCTGCCCAATCGTTATCACTACAATTTGGCGTCATTGAGGTAGTCATGTCCAGGTTACGCAACCGTATCAAGCATACCGGAACGAACTCTATATCTCAAGGGCTTCTTTGATCCAAACACGAACCTCGCGCGAGGAGGACAGCAGAGTGGACCACATTTAGGGATATGAGCAGGTAACTGGGCTTGGACAGATTAGGGAAAACGGTATAACAGCTTTGGCCTGAAATTTCATGGATATGAAAAAGCAAGTGAAATCTTCGACTAAGCATGTTAGCTGGACATAATGCAAGGCTATCTCAGATGTTTGATCGTACGTAGACGCCGTCTGAACGTCATACAGATTGGGGATAGGATCATCTCCTTCGGAAGTTGTTGTAGCCATGGTGCTACTCTAATGAAAAATGAATTACGACCTTTAGCAATGAGCGAATCACCGTATACAGTCGAATAATAAACTCACACGTCTCCCATTACTTGGTCTGAACACGCAATATTTGCTCGCCCTTAGCTTAACTTCTAGTCTCATATCAAAATCGACCAAAAGAGTTTGACCTTACTCTTAAGGTCAAGCTCTTTTGGTCGATCTTGATGAAAGGGCATGACAGCGGGAAAATCGATAGTGGGGTTAGCCTCATGGAAAGTAATTTTGTGATAGTTTGCTGGATTTTCAATTCTTCTTATATCTTTCCTACAGAGAGGGCTTCAAGCCAGTAAGCAGTACTTCACATGAGGAAAGATGTAACCATAGGTGGAATACCCTGAGAATGAGTCTCACCCAACCTTCGCTTTTAGGCCAAGCTTGGCGACAACCTACCTTCACTTTTGGTAGGATGGGTGTTATTGCATAGACTAGTTGCATAGATTTCATTAAATTCTCAGAACTGCGTGCCAAATTTCTACAAAAATTCAGACGCGCAGAAGTAGGGATCGCACCGCGCCCCGTCTCGAGCAATTGGTGAATGTTTATCAGAAGCGAAGTTTCTGCGGAATAGAGCAAGATTTGCTCTTTCTAATAGTATGCAACACCTCCTGATTGCTTTCAAAACAAAGCCGAAAATTTTCTCCAGATTTGGACTATTTTCGAATATAGAGTGCGTTTTTCAAGATTCATTGAAGTGCTTTTCTAGATGAGAGGTTACCAGCGTATTCAGCTCACGATTCTGCGTCGACTGGTACCTGGATGCAGGATGGATCTTCGCTGGGAAGCCGGGAATGCCGACTGGTGAGAAGGCTCTAATGGGCTTTCTCGCTTCGATTACCACTTTTAGAGCTTTGAACAATCAATTCGAAGCTCTAAAAGTGGTAATCAAACACACGTCTGTCCTTATGTCCTTAAAGGGAACTGCGCGCAAGTGGGAGTAATCTATCAAATCGAGTGCCTGGTGTGCAACGCCGTCTACATTGGAGAAACGGGAAGGGCTCTTGGGTTGAGGTATAAAAACACCTTGCTGGATAGCGGCGTGGAAGCTTAGTAACATCGCTTGGAAGGCATTAGAACGAGTCACACTACGGAGAGAACTTCGATGTGAAAAGCACGATTTTGCTCCCAAAACAGATGTATCAGCAAGAGAGACATTGAAGGCCTTCTGGGTCTCGGTCAAAAGTCCTTAAATGAACAACGAAAATAAGTGTCTGTCGATAACCAACGAATTCTTGCCGATGCGCGCCACCATATGAGCTATAAACTGCATGTTAGTGTCTGTATGGATTCAATACATGGTTTATCACTCACAGCTATACATGGCAGCACGCGTTCAGTTGTGTTCTGTCGGCAGTTCAGTACGGTTAGCACTTACGGTGGAATCCAGGGTGAGCTAATCTTTAATGTCTTTAATATTGTTAAATATATCTTTAATATATTTATTATGATATCCTTGATATAATACAGTTTTCAATACCTTTAGCGATATCAAGAAGCTAGCAAGAGGTAGTGAGGTGCTTGGCGGGCTTAGGTTATTCAATCCTACCTCGTTGCAGACCTCTGAAGACTGCGAGAGCGCTGAAACGTAAGGCATAAATAAAGGTTCCACCTGGAAAACTCGTATGGCACACATACGCGGAGGAGCTAGATCAAGAAGATGGGAAACGGGAAACGAGCTTAATTTCCGGAAAAATTAGTGAATGTAGCCAAAAACAACTTGCTACAACTCTTCCAAGAGTACAGGGATACCTCGTCCAACTTGTTACATCTTTTGGAAAGTAAATGCTTCCGGTAGAGCAGCTCGCATAGAATCACTGAAACTATCGTCCAGGCTCGAAAACATTCAAGATCCCCGGCATAAAAACTATTGTGGGTGCTGTGTGCCACCTCCAGTTAAATGGAGGTATGATGCTAGGCATTACACTTCGGAATATTCGAAAAAAAATTTTGAATAGTCGAATTTTGAGTTTAAACGAATCCTAATTTTTTTCGAATAATCGAAATTCGAATATATTCGATTCGCCGCTTATTTCGATTTTTCAAATTTCGAATGTATCCGATTCGTTTTTTGTTTCGAATTTTCGAATTTACTCGGTTTTTAAAACTTCGAATAATCGAATAAATTCAAAATTTGCTTTCGCTTTCATTCGATTACTTGAACAGTTTGACTATTTCGGAAATTGTGGAGCCTGCAATGACCTCAGAATTTGGAGTTATGGTGGTGAAGATATCTTTCACTATGGTAAACGCTCTGCATGTACGTTCGACTTCAATTATGACATTCTCAAAATTCAAAAAGACGAAGAAATACTGTTGAGTCTGCGAACAGAAGGAAGTCTGTAGAAGGATTATTAGCCTCTAGAATGGAGCATACTCCGGAAATCCGGGTTTAAAAAGGAATAAGTGCATACGTACGATAGGGGTGAGACAGGGGTCAAAAAAGTGAAGGTTGTCTGAACCGAAAAGTGAAGGTTGTTCCGCAACCAAAGCTTCAATGGTGCTGAGGAAGCGCTCGCCAAAGTGAAAGATGACATATACTAGAGAGTGAAAGCTCTTTCAAGTATGGATTCAACCGAAACTGTTTTAATATTGCCCAGAAAATGAACAAAAGACCGTTTGTTCGAAGATGGAATGCCGAAGCTGAGATTTGCGCCGGCTCCCTGCTTTCGTGCTGGGACCAGCGCGCAGCCTAACGTAGAAAATGCCCCAGCTCGATTTTTGCTAAATATTTTGGTAGTTTCACAGAACTGTATATTGCGCAGTTGTCAGCGACTTTCTTCATAAAATTCCCTACAAGATGACATCAAGAGCGACAAATTTCACCAAAAATCCAGGGAGAAATCAATTTTTAAATCCTAGACGGGGGATTTGCGTCCTTTAAAATTTCTCACCAATTTTCAGAAATCGTGAATCGCGCAGTTGTCTATTGAAATTGCGACATCATTGCGCATGCAATGCCCATTGAAGCAGGTGCCTTTGTCTGAAACTGGCCCAGAAAACGGGTCATGTATGAAAACGCTTTTTTACTTTATATCTCTTTCAGATTAAAAACTCAGGAGTTGCGCAGTTGTCAGCTGCCGAGCCCGTAAGATTCCGAGTAGAATGGTATATGACACTTGATACTTCCTTTCACGCTGGGCTGAAAAAGCCTGCCTGAGCCAAATGCCCCGTGTAGCTCAGGGGGGTTAGCGAGAGAGCACACAATATGGGAGGGCGCCAGACGCGAGGGTGAGCCAGACGGGGTATTTGGCTCACCCTGGTTTCTCCGTCCGGAGTGAACAAAATCATCAAGTATTATATATCATTCTGCTCAGAATTTCATTCTCAATTCAGCTGACAACTGCGCAACATCCAGTTCCTTCAAATAAACAAGATAATCCTCTTTTCACGTTTTCACGAATTTCTCAGCCATTTTCAGTTGCTTCTCTGTGATCTTGCTATCATCTAGTCCTCAATAACATTGGCAAGAAGTCTGGCAACTGCGCAAAGCTTAATTTCCCAAATAAAGAACGATATTGTCGGTCAAACCGTAATTTTGCCGCAAATCCCCACCAATTTTATGGAAACTTTTTCTCGAAAGGAATTAACCGGCCATGTGTGAGCTTCGGCTTTTCTGAGCCTGTATTGTGTGAAGAATTTGAGCCACAACTGCGCATTCCATGAAAACATGCTTTGCTCGAATTACAATGCATAGTTTCATTCCCTTTTTTGGTCCGGGACTGCGTCCCGGACCCATCTTATCCTCTTCACCATAGGTGAAGGTTCCACATCCGGGCACCATCAAAAGCGATGGTGGCCTGAGACACGTCTCAGGCTATCGGACGTATGAATAAGTGTGATAACTGAAAAGGATATGAGCCTGATTGATTAGATATGTTGTACAGATCAAAACACACTGGTGGCTCATTCCCCAACAAATACACCGGCTGAATCAGTGTTCTACGGATTCTAGCTCCAATACGGCACCAAATCTTAAAAGGAGGGTCTGACCAAAACGATCTCTACGTGTTCCTTGCTTGAAAAGTTGCATATAGAATGGCAGTGACCTTGAAGGCAGTGTTTTACCACAATAATCGCTCTCGAGACTTGTACAGGAATGAGCACACGGACAACGGCAGACGCGGAATGTCTTCGAGCCACAGCGAGCCCTGTGTTTTGAAGGGTGTTCGCCGAGAATTTCGAATTTCACAGCCGCCTGTGAGAAATGATTGGTGTCTTGTAAGGAATGAACTACCGTTACCGTGTAGCTTTTACCATGAACACACGCGTTCACTACGTACACTAAAAATACACCACTAGTAAAACCCACAATCGGTTGGGCCCCTTTAAAAAGGGTTATTGGCCACCTTGAAGTATTTCACATATATCGCTGGGATCAGCGCGTCGAATGAAGAGCAGACATTGTTTCTTCATGGTTGCATAGGACGTGTAACAAGTGGTTGACCACTATACAGGGATCGTAGGTGTTGCTACGGGAGATGTGATGTTGCGCCATGCGATGCTGCAGCACCTGTGTCTCTGTATTGGGGAATGTCGCAGCATCGAAGTTATTGCATAAATCAAAACAACAACACCTCATTGTTGTCGCATGTAGGTCCGTTTCGACACGTCTTGCTGTGTTGGAGGAGTGCGATGATGGCAGCCTCACGCAGAGCAGAGCTCTTGATACGACAATCCCGTAGCATAATTGGCAATCATTTTTTCTTTCTTTGGGGTTGACCTTGACGAGCACTATCAAAGTGGAGTTACGTGATCAAAGAATGAGAAACATTATGAAGAGCCTGAAAAATCACACTGCTGATCACTCGTCCTCTGCAGACTATCCAATATTGCAGAGAGAGGCCTGGCAGCTTGGAAAGCAGAACTGTGCGGACACAAAATTCCCTCGCATATTCGAAATTATTCTATTATTCGAGACAAAGTCCAATCGATTTTCGAATAAAATTAAAAGTAGACCCATTTTTGAATATTCGAATTTCGAATGAATTCGAAAATAGGCTTTTTCGAATAGTCGAATTCCGAATGAATTTCAAAATCGCCTTTTTTCCGAATAGCCGAATTTCGAATTGTTGGAATTCGAATGTTTATTCAAATTTTTTATTCGAATACGTTATTCGGTCCCAAGTATACTAGGCAAGCTTATCCCCACTAGTTTCGACATTTTATCAGACTGGGAGTCACCCAAGGGTGCAGCAGCAATAATTGAAATCAAAATGCATTCGGACAGACGTTACTTTTGGACTTTTGCACTTCGCACGCAGCACTGGGTATGCGATAACCAGTTAAGAGGGCAGAGGTGATTATTAGGTAGGGTCAAGAATTTTGTCGATTTTTTTCAGAAGTCTATAGTTGTCCTCAGATGTAGTACAGCATGATCAACTGAATGTGAATACATAAGGATGCAATATGTACTAGGTCGGCGGAAGAGAAATGTGCGAAGTATCTCAAAAATACTTTCTGTTTGAAGCACATGGGTATGGTCCGTAAATTATTTGAGCACACTTCTTAAGCTACCAAGCCAGGGGTATATATGGTCAACCGTGGGAGTGCTGCTTCAACCGTGCTTGAAAATGGTGAAGACGCTTTTTCGCGCATATCCTATCCCGATGTGTTGCGAGCTTCCGTGGCGAGCACTAGGGTCAGCAAAATCATTTGCGCAATGGAGCGCAGTGCCTCGAAGTACTCCTTAGAACTCCACCGATCCAGAGGCGGGAGATATGAGCTATTAGAGGCGACCATAGTTGAACGATCTCACGTCATGAGACGAAAGGAATGCGACGGTTCCAGTTGCTTCCAAAAGGCAGTCTAGCAAATTCGTGACAACATGCACGCATGCTGCGACGCGTGGGACCGCGTGCTCAACCGGGTAAGCACCCCCTTTTCAGTTGTATTTTTGTGAAGCAATCATAATTAACAAACGCCTATGTAGTGGTATACTAACAAATGTTCAAACGTTCTATACTATAGAGCAGACATCCTCTTGTACTTCTTTAATGCGTGGTTGAAACTGACACGTAAAATAACAATTTATATGGAGATTAACTTACTTACATACTGCCTCTTATGCAGGTAAACTTCTTGAATTAGCTTCAAGCTCGTGCATATTTGCGTTTTTGCTTGTCTCAAATTCGCGCATTTTCGGAGTACTATGCAGCAGAGGAAAAATTCCTACCACGTCAGACCAGGTGCTCAAGCAGTTGAGCACGGTCCTACTTATGCAAAAGCGCGTGTGCCCTATGTGACACACCATGCCAAAAGCGTAAGGTCGTGAATATGTTAGTCTTGGCTACCATCCGCCAAGGCCGAGCCCAGAACTTCACGGAAGCGGTCTATGAAAAACTAACAAGAGTTACTCTGAACCGCACATTTTTCATCCAATTTTTTCCACTCTGTTTTACGAAGTCCCCTTTGCTTTTGGCCCCTTTTACGTAGCCCAGCTCTCCCGAAGACAAGCCGCGTTGGGGCCTGCACACAGGGCGCATAACCCGACTTTGTCCGCAACTACGACCACACTTGTTTCCAGCGATGGGACAATGCCGCGGAATTCCTTTTGAAGGAGATGGATAAAGCATGCCAAAATATTATAGAAGGAATGACACCAAATTCGCATCAAACCATAATGAAGTAGGCTTAGAAATCAAGCGGACGTAATTGCGGACAAAGTCGGATTAGGGGTCCTACGTGAGCTACCGGACTATACTCTACAGAATCCGTTGCACAAGGGAATTTCACCAATAAAATGCAGCAGAGAGAAATCAGAAACAAAGAGTCAGAAACACGCTGGCAGTCTGAGTGAAAAAATGGGAATTTTATGGAATTTTACTGACTATGTTGACCCCACGGCCTACGCACACGCACATGATCTACAACAATATCAATGAGCGCGCGCAAGTTAGAATTATAAAACGGCGCTGCTAAGTCACTCGTGACTTACTTCTTTTGGGGCATTTCCTAATCCTTACAAGTGACGTCGTTGGTGAATGCATCTAGGGAATGTCGATGTAAACCTCTCTCTCCCTCTTTCTCTTCCCCTCTTTCTCTCTCTACATCGTTTCTCCACATTGTCAGGTCTGCCCCTGTTCATGATTCATGATACTCTCTAGATAAGTTTGTTTTCTTGACCGAACCGAGATTCCGAAAAGGTGAGCAAGCAATCAAGTGCCAGGAAACAATGAATTTAAACAATGAATAAGTTTATTAATTTCTTCGATCTCACATTGCCTTGCTGACGGCCCCTGGTTGGATGTCAGTTGAACCGACCGCTCTAACAAAGGGAGTCAGAGGTCAGCAGTGCCAGTAACTCGATTGTTGCCCTTGATATCGTGGTATTCCGTGTGCTGTTACTGATGTAATGTGACTCGATTTGCTAGTTAGCATCATTAAGGTCTACCACACTTGTGGGTTGATCATCGTTATTGATTGATTTAGTCATCGTTGTGTGTACATAGTTTCACTGTATGCTCGGCTGAAGCACTATTTCGTTTCTTTTTAATCCGACCAGGAAGATGAGCTGGGATGACCCTCTGCTCAGCTCCGGTGAGGAATCGAGCAGCGACGACGCTCTACTTACCCCTGCCTTGACCATTTTACAACACGGGAACGCTACTAAGCTTACTTTGCACGAGTTTTTCTGCAGTCGACTGGATCAACGCAGCTTAGCTGCGATGAAGGAGGGATTACTACGGGCCCTACTCCAACGTGCTGCGTTCCACAAGGAGGAGCAGAAGCACATGGAGGAATGATGGCGGGTCACTGGATGGTCAGAAACCGCTCTGGAAACTAAGCTAGTGATCTTTGAAGGGATGAAACAGCATATCCTGATGTGGTCTGGATCATGCAGCCAGTGTTTTCTATCCCGGAGCCATTAGCGTAATATTATTCCGCTGAATCCATGGGATTGCAGTTGATAGAATGAGAACTATCATAGTGAGGGAACAAACAGGCGTTGTGGTTATTGGTCACCTCACGAAGCTCTAAGGAGCCTACCCCATTCCAGATAAGACCACGAAAACAGTGGCTAGAACGATCTTTGGAAGATGGATTTGTGATGGTTGTAAATGGCCCGAAATCGTTCATTTGGACTAGAGTACTGAATTTGTGAGCAGCATACTAGGTGAAGTATGTGTAATGACGGACACAAAGCAGTCGACCACCAAAGCTTATAACCCGGGGGAGGACGGAGTGACGAACGTGCGATAGAGATAGTAGCTCGAAAGTCAAAAAAAAAAACAGCGGCACCAGCTCAATGGGATTTACAGTTACCCATGGTGAGATTCGCCAATAATTCAACGCCTCACGAGGTAGTGGGAGAGAGTCCCCACTCGAATGGGATGGTGAGCATCTATCATGGAATCAAATCGACTTAGATGACTATAACTATCAACTCATGGCGTAAATCAACAATATAACTGAGTGCGCGAAGGATTTCAATAAAAATTGTAAGGAATGTACGAAAATGATATGACGGTAGGAATAGAGTTATTCTTCTAAGCTTTCTAGGGTAGGAGATAGAGTATATGTGAAGTTTCCTCGAGAAAAAGTAGCTCGGATAATCTCAACCTCCTAGATTGCTGAAGTACTCCATTTCGAGTACTAGAGGTTAGCGAAAACTCTGCACTGCTAGCCAGCATTTGGAAGGATGAGCAATAACACGAGAACAATATGACACACTAATAAAGCTCCCAATTAAGACCGATACGTGTTCATTCATTTTTCCCGTTAGCTCGGGTGATCTCAGCGCACGAAAACGAGACATATGTTCAGCCACGGAAGGACGCGACCCGCCCTACAGTATCCTTTTCCTTGCAGGGCCGCCAACCTATAACATTTCGGCATGGGCGCGGTGCAGTCTCAGCGCGGTTTTAGTGTTGGAGCGCGACAGGCTCGCGGTAAAACTTTTTACTCGTGGTAAAACTACTCTTGTACTGCACGTCACCGTGCAGCTTTGTTTTTATCGGGATGTGGGGTGTTCTCTCCTGTTCTATCGGCTTTTGCTCCTTCCAAAGCTGTCATTTCGAAACATTACTAATAGTGTGCAAAACAATAGATTATTTTCTAGGTTGTTAACACTTCCATCTTCAGAACATCCTCTGCGCGCATGTCGATGTGTCGGTGACTTCAGTGTTTGTGCCAGGTTCATGAAAGATATTTGATTTGATTCCTGTTGATTCTATTGTTGTTGACCGTTCGTTGTTAGGAATGGTCTTCGTTTTTCAGCTAACAAAGAGGCCCTTGCATCGAACATGGATCGTGGAATGACGTTTTCCTTACAAAGCTGTACCCGGTTAGCAAAACCTACTTAGGTCCCGTCACGCCCATTTACAGTCAACTCCAAAGGTCCGTAGACAAGGGCGGGACCGCGCGCGACCTTTTGGGTAGAGACACAGGGGCTTCGCATGCTGCCTCTGGTTGTCTCCTGCTGCCTGGCACTCGAGTTCTCTGCAGCTAGCAGAAGCAGACAACCAACCAGACAACCACACAGTTTCATTGTATTTATTTGTACTTCAATAAACCGCATTGAAAGAAGAGTTTTAATGAAGAATCAGAAATATGGTAGTCCTCACTCGATGTGATAGAATGTTTGATACTCGTGTTTGATACGATACGTTAATCTCAATATTTTGCAACATCTCTATGGCATCAGTCATAATATATGAACTGCATTCTCCTTGAATGGGCCAAAAACACAGTTGCGACAATCACTAATAATGTCTTTGAAGACCATGAAGATTGTGATCTCACCAACGTCAAATGATTCAGCATAATCAGACAAAGTCACTACTCAGAAAGAATAATGCATAAGTGCTGCTCCACATCAATTCATAATAGTTGACGTAAAAATTATTACAATACGAATCATGTTATAGAGATGGTGTTTCTGGAAGGCAACTCGACTAGTACACGAGATATAGATACCCAAAGCACTGCAATTTTTTAAAGAAAGCACAGAACCACTACGATTTCACTACGGGTAGGTAGTTGAACTAGGAGAAAACAATGCCACGACGGAAAATAGTAAACCTGAAAATCCATCACTAAACAGAGGATGCTGTTTCGGCAGTGTGCAGATGAGGATTGTTTGTAACACGTTTGGAGGAGAAGTAACCGAAATAGAAATGGATTGGAATGCTAGAATATCTGTGATAAACGTCTATGAAACAATGGCACTGACTATGGAAGCGATGACAGGGCAGGGCGATTGCTACTGCTCTGAAGTGAAAATTTGTGCTGAAAGTGAAAACGTAAAGGAACGTAAATCAACCCACAACGATTCTAACTGGACCCGCTAGAGATGACTTTGCAGATCGCATAGAAGAATTACAAGGCTAAAATAGATTTAACTTTATTGCTATCGGGATAAATAGTAGTTGAAAAGCATTTTGATTGTTGAGGTGAGAGTTGAGGCAAACAGGAGAAATGGGGCGCAAATTCGGAGCGAACTTCTTTTGCATGTAATAATATTAGGGTGTTAAGTTGGGAATACGCGCTGAAGTTTCGACGTCGTTATGAACGTGTTGCCAAACATGTTCTGTCAAACTTTTGATATCACCTGAAAGAGCAAATCATGGAGAATTTTCTCGCATGTGGGCTGTCGAACATCTATTCATTCTTTATTTTTTAGAGGAATTTATAAGGGAACCGACCAAAATTTCAGAATTTCCGTTCGAGGGTTTTACCTAGTAAAAGAGTGTAAAACTGCCGCTGAGCACCACCGCGAACCATATAAAGAATTAAGAGAATTTTTGCCGTATCACAGAGCTGAATCCATGCGACAAGGGATTGCTCGAAAATGGGCCCGAACTTGGGTAACTGAACCGGAATTGTGACTGAAAATCGATTCCTCGACTGCCCTGTTCTTCAGATCTGGAATCGGGAACCGCACTTGGGACCGCCTAATAGCCCAGACTTTGCGCTATCAGATGACCACTTACTTGCGTCGTTTAAGCTTCACTGGGAAGAGAAAAATTCCAAAACTGTGACGAAACCAAACTTTGGGTGTGTCGCTACTTCAGGTTACGACGCTGCGACATTTCACCGTAGAGCGCTCATACTTTTTGTGGAAGATGTCGAAGGTTCAACAATACTAATTCTGCATTAAACCTAGAATGGGGTGTTGAATCTTTGTTTTTAAAAAATAATTCGTTCAATGCAAAAACGCGCATTTCCAACTTAACACCCTAATATTACATCGGTAGGAAGTAGTCCCCAACAACTGCCCCCCAACGCGCGCGCATATTTTAATGGTGGGTTTTGATAAAGTCAGTCAGGGAGACAATGGGTTCTGAAAAATGTTCGGCAGAATGGTGAAATGTCTGAAAGTATCACATATCACCAGCACTGCAAAATATGAAACGCTAAAGTACCACTCGGTGGACAAATCAAAACGATGACAAAATGGAAGTCCCTCATTTACGAGTAAAACGAAGGAGTTTGTGCAATAAATACACAACATATACAATACAATAGAAAAACACAATTGAAGCTAACCAACACGAAGAAATCCTTCTTGATCGATTATAGAGTGGCCAACCCGACTCTTCCCTCGTGGATCTTCATAACCATCCTCTTGTTGAAAGCCTCCTTCCACCTTGTCCTATGGAAAGAACATCAAATAAAAAAAGCGAAAAAATGAATTGAACTGTTAGAAATGCTCACAGTGCCAACACCAATATCATCATCCACATTCTCCATATCAGGATGACCAGCAAAATGAACCATGAATTCTTTTCCTTTACCATCGCTCATTATGACTGGGTGCTGAAAGGGAAAGTTGGGAAGGTTATCCCAAATCAGTACACAAAAAAGAAGGAGCAGAAAGATGCGACCTGAAACAACGGCAACAGCAACGGGACCGCAACTCCGCCGCACGCGCTGCCAAAAAGACGGCAGTTGTCATAGGTTGGCAGTCCCGAGTGGAAGGATACTGTAGGCTGGGTCGTATCCTTCCGCTCCTTCCTTTTTTTCGGACATATGTCGATAAGAAGCGTTATTTCATGTGCTACCTTTTGTATTCCCAAACAGTTCCGTGGGAGCAAAAGGTGTACACCTTTTACAAGAAAAGCTGCGATCACATGATGAAGGGTCATACGTCACGGAGCGATTTGGCAAACTTCAGTGTCAGATACGCCTCGACGCACTCATGGAAGGATGGCCTATGCAGTGCAACGAAAGAACGGGATCCCATAATACCGCCAATGTTGGCGATTGTTGACAGGGTGTCTATCTATTGTGGGCTTTCATGATCTCGACCCAAGCTTTTACGATAGGCGATCGCCGATGTTGGAGAACCGCCGTCGCCAACAACCTGATGTGAGCATCGTAATTTTGCACGACATACCTGGCAAACTGAGTGCGGCACGTGGAATAGGGGCATGCATTTCAGTAACGACCACAGCAAAGAAGCCGTGCGACATAGCGGAATGGTACGTCCTGGGAATTGTCTTCATTATTGAAGGGGAATTGTGGAAAGAAAAGGGGATAAAGCAGCATGGTTTTGGAATGAAGAGGAGCAAAAGAGTGTCAAAGCGAAGAAGTCGGCATACAAGAGGTGGCAGAAGACGAGGAGTAATGAGTATTCCGCGGATTATGAAAAAAGAAGAGAGAAGCGAAAACTGCTGTTGCGCTCTCTAAGTGCCAAGGAATGGATAGTCTGTACGAGAAGCTGAAAGGCCCAGATGCTGACAAGCGTGTGTTCCCACTTGCAAATGCACGCCATAGAGCAACAACGGATATCGCAGAGTCAGGTGTGTCAAAGACGAAGATGGAATCACGCTTTCCAACCCAGCATCGATTCGGGAAAGATGGAGGACGTACTTCATGACCCTGTACAATGAGGAGTTCGCAAGCCAACCAAGAGAAACAAGTCCACCAGTAGCAGGACCGATAGTGAAATGGACGGCGGGAGAAATCAGAGCAACATTGAAGAAAATTGTATCAATTGCTTCTGCCGCACCAGGTTGTAACGGTGGATCTTTATTGACCTAACGTTTCAACGTAACCATCGTCGTCAGAGGTCTGAAAGTGGTACCAGTTGTTAGATCTGTGCTCTATACAGAAAAATAAAATATACATTGAAGAAAATGAAGAAAGGAAAGGTTGTAGGTCCTGACAACATCCCTTCTGAGGTACGGAAAGTTTTAGGCAGAGATGGTCTCCTAACGCTCGCGGAGTTTTTGAACAACATCGCAATGCATGGAAGGATGTCAAAAGCATGGAGGGAGAGCATTGTCGTCCCAGTCTTCAAGAAGAAAGGAGACGCGCTGGAGTGCGACAACTATCGCGGCATAAAACTGATCTGCCATACGATGATGATATACGAGCGTCTAGTGGACAAGTGGTTGAGGGAAATGGTGGAAATTTCAAACGCCCAGTTAGGTTTCGTGCCAGAGCGTTCTGCGATTGACGCTATTTCCATTGTACGTCAGATGATCGAGAAACATAGGGAGAAGGGGAAGGAAATCCACATTGCATTTCTTGACCTTGAAAGGGCTTAAGGAAGGCAGCCAAGAACAGTGCTCTGGGATGTCATGAGAGAGCGCTTGGTGCCGGAACATTTGATACGGTTGGTCCAAGACATGTACGATGGTTCAATAGCCTTTGTCTGCACATCAAATGGAGACACATCAAGCTTTGTGGGCCACGGGAATGCATCAGAGATCGGCATTAAGCCCCTTCTTCTTCATACTTGTTGTAGATACAGTGACGCAAAAACTGTTGGAAGGGCCACCGTTCTCGCTCCTGTACGCTGACGATATCGCATTATTGGCAGACACGAGAAGTCAGCTGCAGCGTAAAGTTCAGATGTGGCAAGACAGTTTGGCAAAGGCGGGTTCGAAGCTGAATGTGAACAAGACGGAGTTCATTAGCACTGGCAGAGATGCTGAACTTATTGCCGATGTGAACAGCGACGCGATTCGGCAGGTGAACAAGTTTCGAAGTATCCTGAGCGAAGATGGATCTGTTGATATGGCAGTACAAGAAAGAATAACATCTCCGTGGAACAAATGAAGGGAATCGACGGGTATCTTGTGCGACGAGAGATGTTCGAACGCGCTTAAGGACAAGGTTTACCGCACAGTAGTGAGGCCTGCTCTACTTTATGGAAGTGAATGCTGGCCATTAACTAAAGCTCTGGAAAGGAAACTGACTGTGGCAGAGATGCGCATTATACTTGCAACCAAATCGAATAATTTTTCGGTCATTCGAACAAATCATTCAAATCGAATGATTCGAAAATTCAAATATTCCAAATTTTTCATTTTCGAATACATTACAAGACATCTGTCGTAAATCAGCGTTCCAGTCTACTCGCCTTTTCAAAATCGCAAAATCGCGAACGCTCGAAGTGAATTACCATTATTTCAAATCATCTCACCGGGGCATCAACGTCGAGCCAATCATCGTCGAGCCTCCAAGTCAGTCTCCTGTTTTTTTTTCACTTCTCACGAAAATACTTCCTGCATTGACATGGTCGAATGTCTGCATATGATGTCATCGGTAAGCTTTGGGAAAGCACAGAACCACAAAAACGCGCCTGCCTCAGTTCTTTTAGCTACAACTTGTTGAAGGAGAAAAAGTTGTAAATCCTACCATCTTTCTATGTATTTTGGAATCGCGCTCTTGAGTTCTTCCAGAAGACATTATATGCTGCGCTCCGGGTGTGCAAAACCAAGCCTTCGGGATCGTCAGAATCATACATGACCGAAAGACTGCCTCTAAAAGGAGTGATATTTCTTATACGAAACCTGGAGAAAGAGAGTTTCGGTTATGTTGTCATTATCTTGACACGTCGAAATAGATCTCATCCGCTGCTTTGAAATACATTTTATAAGTTTGGTTATTTTGGAGCATCATTGTGGGTATGTCAGTGCTCTGAAGGCATAGTTTCAAAGATAATGGAGATTTGAAGACGCTGATTTCAATAACTGAATACATATATTAGCCCATTATTAGTATTTGATTCGCACGAAGTAATTTGAAGTTCTGTCCCTTAAATTGATTCGTTAAGAGTACGTGCAGGTTTTTTTTTCTCCTAGTTTTCAACCACTGTATATTTGAACGAAACTGCGATCTGTAAACTGGGAGGTTAGAGTTTTGAGTGTCCATCTAGAGTCTTCGTGTAAGACCTCCATTCGAATAATTTATTCGGATGATTGTTCGAAAACTCGAATATTAGAAAAAACCGATTTTCGAATATATTCGAATATTCGGAAACTTCCTTTTTCGAATATATCCGATATTCGATTATTCGAGAAAGTCACTTTTCGAATATGTTCGATTATTCGAATATTCGAAATTTTTCAAAAATGTGCAAGTATAATGCGCATGCTTCGATGGTGTTGTGAGGTAACTCGTCTTGACAAAGTACCAAACGAGGAGGTGCGAAGAAGAATGCAAACTGCACTGATCCAAGAGAAGATGCGATCACAACGCTTGAGGTGGTATGGGCATCTGTTGAGAAGAAATCAGGAACATCCTGCCCGTCAAATATTGAGCGTCGGAATTGCCGGCAAGCGGCCAAGAGGAGCCCGAAAAAGAGATGGAAGGACATAATTAAGAGAGATCTAGAAGATCTTCATGTCACGGATGTAGACGCCCAATATCGCGCTTTTTGGCGGAGTAGAACCCATACAGCGGACCGTGCGACAGTGCGGGACAAACGCTAAGGAAAAGAAGAAGAAGATTGTAGGAGTGGGCGGGCGCTCAATTCGATCAGTGGACCTAAAAGGAAGTCTGCCTGGGGTGAGGATCGAAAGGATGCTATGGGCAAGCTTGAAGTACCAAGGGACGCGTCAGCCGCGATGAAGCCAGTGTTGCAACGATGTTCACTTCTATGCTGTCGATGGCAGAGCCACTCGCATCTCTCCGAGATAGTACGTTTCCTTCACCGCATCGGTCTATCCGACACAAACAGTTGATCTATTCTTTGTCGCCACACACTTGTACCTAAGGCCGTGTTTGAATTGCACAATCTGAACATCGATGAAGCAGCCTGTGAGCCGGAGGATGGCGTATCGGGAGAAGAAACGTTCGTTCCAGAATGAAGATCAGCGGTCGAAAATGGAATAAGCTGCGAGCAGCGCTTATGCGCCAATATTCTATAATACGAAACTCGTTGAAGTATAATATTTATTATGTTCTACAGCGTATAAATATCAACTAGCTCCGCCTCCGATACTTAGTGGAGCCCTCACGATCTTCCTAAATTTACTGAGAGAAAGAAAAGGTTTTTTTGTTCTCCGATGAGGTGAGGTGTGGCCTCCCGGTGATCTACGGATTAATCAGAAGCAAGATATGATAATAGCCACAGCGAAAGCACCAGAGAGTATTGGCTTAGAAGATTAATGGCCGATTCAGACTATAAACAGCTCGTCCAAGATATGGAAGATGGTAGCGGATATGCTGAGAGACGGATGATATATTTCATTAAAGACAGCACCCGCGGAAATCCTTGCGTTGGAGATTTCTCCGCGTTTCGGGGTTTTTCGAGACGGCAAACTCATAGGCAGGGATGAAACTGCGTGAAAAACGCAAGAAGCGCAAGAAATGAAGGCGTCCTTTCCCACTTGTCGAAGGCGCGGACGAGTGCTCCGCTGTAGGGTGTGCGCGCGTCCCGCCACGAAAACCTGTGAATGGTACGAATTGCACGCATCCGCTGCGGCAGACCACCCACTGTGATAGCGTTAACTGGCGCGTCGTGCCGTTGAAAACCCGGCGTGGCCGCGACAGCTATCCTTGTTTCTCTGCAGGTAGGTCATCATTCCTTGTGTTCTTTTCACGTTTGTGATGTGCTCACTCTCTATTTTACGAATTGCACCTCAGCTCCGAGTCGAGGATTTCGGCTGGTGCTGCCTTTAAGGCTGTCCTCGAATTCGGAAGTATTGTTCGAGAAATGTAGTATATCATCAATGTATCTATATGTACCATTGAAGATTTGTGCTGCTCTTCTATCCACATCATTTATTTTATTGCTAATAAACTCATATTCCATAAAAGCCAATGTCATATCCGCCAGCTGCGGACTGCATGAAGCTCCCTGTGGAATGCCTCTGATTTGTTGATAACAGTTCCTCCAGAAGAGATTTAACTAGATCCTATCAATGCATCTACCATGTAGAAGATCTCTTCTTTTTTATAATAGTTGCCCTTACCAGTATCGGTTGTCGCATAACCTACTCTATCTTGGTTCACTCTAACATAATTGGATCCCCTCATACATAGCGTTACTAGCTTACGAATCTTTTCTTTGACTACCTGTGGTAGATTAGTGAAGAGACTTGTAAACTCTGCTGAGAACACTTGGGTGTCTTTATCGATAACTAGAGCATCATTAACCACTTTCATGCTATTGTCAATAGACCAAAAGTGCTTGACCCCTGTCCTTTGTTTAATGACATTACAGTAATTACTGAAATGTTTACAAAAGTGTGACAATATTTTCTGCAGGATTATGGTTAGTGGCTTAAGTGTACTGTTCTTTGCCCCAGTTACGAAACGAAACTTGATTGGGTTTTTATGCATTTTAGGTATACCATATATAGTAGGGACATCTCTAAACGCTTCTTCGGTTTTAATATTTAAGCTAGTAATGAGTCTGCTATGCATTTCTCTAATATCTGCCTCTACAAAAGAGGTAGGAAGGTGAGTACTTTCCCAGTTACTCGTTTGTTCCATCTCTTTTATAATCATAATAACGTAAAGTTTTTTACATGTTATGCTAAAGTTAGATGAGACCTTGTCTACTGGAGTAATTACAAAATTTTCTTCTGCAAATCATTCAATGCACTGCTGCTATACTTTTCTTCTTCTACAGCTGGGTCGTATAAAGTGTACAGCCTAGTTCGTATACGTTTCTTAACATACTTCTTAATACGCTCTGCTATTTGCTGTTCCACTCGCCTGTCATACCTGAATCTAGTTCTGAGCTTTCTCGCAAGCTCATTTGCTAACTTACTTACTTCTACTAGCACTTGTTCCCTAGTCACGTTAACATGAGTTCTGTACTTAGTCCCCTTACTAAAGATATTTCTCAGCCTTTCATTCTTGATTATGTTGAGATTACCTGCACACACATGACCAAGCTGTGGATCAACAAAATCTACATAGTTAGAGCATGAACAATCATCGCTGATTATATACTTGACCCTTTCCTTATCTAGTTGTCTAAGAAACCTGTTATAGTTGAACAATTTCAAAGCCAACGGCCTGTTTGTTCTATAAGTAATCCTAATTCTTAAATCCTTAATTGACTGAACAGCAACTGGGTCTTGTATATAGCCAGCAATGATATCTTTAATTTGAAATTTGTTACATATTTTACTTAGGTTTAATTTATGGATAATGTCTCCATAGTACTGTACACTGACAAATAATTCTTCCCTTTTAGTATCATCTCTGGAGTTCTTCCCCCAAAATGGATTAGCAATTAGTCTATAGATCTTGTATTTTAATTCATAATTCAAAGCTCTAAATTGCGGGCTGAATGCTAGATCTATTAGCCTATTGATATCAAACTTGTTTAACGTTCTAAAATATCTATAGAGCGAGTTACCGCTCCTTGCATTGATCTCTGTCAATACTTTATCCGTTTTGTCGTTACATTTACTTCTCTTTTTGGATCTTCTTTTTCTACCCCTGTTTCTGTTCCTTTTAAAAGGATAGCGAAAGTACGGGTGATCTGTTTTTTCTAAAGGATTAACATTGTCTGATATATTTCCGAAACCTTTAATTTGGTCATTGAATCCAAAAGGAAACGCAGTAATAATGTATTTTATCCAGTTTAGTTCTTTTTCTCTTAACTTGGCTTTGGTATCGCTGCTGTCCTCTACCTGATCTAAAACATCTCCACTTATATGGGATGGGTCATGTCCCGATTTCTTGAAATGATCCACTAAGAATGTGTTTAAAGGCAGCACCCACGGAAATCCTCACTTCCGAGGTGAGCTGTTCTCCATGTGATCAACTGCCAGGCAATCATTATGGTAACTTTAACACAGAAAAAAGCGGCTTATCTCTGAAGATACTGCCTTGGACACAGAGCCGAGCGTGGCCATTTTGGTGTCCGTCACGCCAGTTAACGCTATTGATTGGGCATGCTATGAGTGGTCTAGCCTAATGTATCATGTTGTATAAGGAATATTGTACAGTGTAGGGTGTGGAATGCGCACCATTCACAAGATTTCGTGACGATACCAGCGTATACCCTCAGCGGAAAACTCGTCCGCGCTGTGGACGCATGGGAAACAGCGCCTTCATTTCTCATCTTCCGGCGTGTTTCACGCTGTTTCATCACTGCCTATGAGTTCATCGTCCCTGAAAACCTTGAAATTCAGCGAAATCTCCAACACATAAATTTCCGTGGGTGCTGCCTTAAAGTCTAACTTCAAAATGCTTCGCTTGTGCTGACTAATGCGTGCCCTCAAGGTCTGTGTGGTTTCGCCTATGTACTGCATATGTCAAACATGTTATCATGTGAATCACGTTTTTTTGAATTACAACTAAAGTTTACTAGCTTATCAGTTCTAAATATATAGTTGGTAGTAGAACTCTTAACATAATTGCTGAAGTTAATGATGTCGCATATCTAGCAATCCCTTCTATTAAATCTTGTTCCGTTTATGTGGTTGAAGTTTGGAACGTTTGCAACTTCGCACCGACTATTTCTATTACACATCCCGGACAAAGACAACATTGAACACAAATGGTTTGGGTTGTGGTTATTATTGTTTGCGGACCTAGATCCATTGAGTCTGAGGCGGTCCTTCCGAGACTTTTATGCAGTTTCCTTACCGGAGGGTATTTCCCCCTTGGCTAGGGCGAGCCTCTCCGTCGCTGGGGAGCGTTACCCGTGGTGCAAACNGTTTTGATGGTTTTCATGGTAGTCGACATAACATATGATGAAAAGTTTTTAAAAAATCCGGTTTGCCACTATGGCGGCGATATCAGCCAGAGCGGCGCGGTTGCGCCATGTGCTTTTCGAGGCGGCAAAAACGCGACGCTCAGTGTATGTTCGTTAACCAGCCCGTGGTGGGACTCAACAGATTGCGTGCCTCACAACAGCTTGTCCATGGCTCACCTGAGCACAGAGCTCGCTCAGTTACAATTTTTCTGAGGGCGATGACTTCTTCGGCTTCTTGCACAATGGCGAAACTTCATAAAAAATTCTCCTCCATAAAAAGCGCACATTTCCGTGGATGTTGCTCTTTGAGTAAAAGATACCTGTCTTGAACTCAAATCCGGAACTTTTAGAGGCTACACTGTGAACAAATCTCCAGAACAACTTATCATTTTCCTTGGCAATAAATTCTCTGAAAAAAAAGAACATGAAAAGGAAATAGGGCAAGCTTTTTCATCAATACACTGATAAAAGGAGTGCGAGTAGATGCTCGCACACCTTGACCGAGATGAAGATGCCAACTCTGAGGACTATGTAAAAATAAAGGATGGAGAAAGAACTGGGGACAGGGGGGCACTCATATTTAGGGATAGCCTAAGCTTTAGGCTTGGGCTTGAACCAGTGCTTAGGCTTAGTCTTAATCTCATGCTTCAGAAGTGAAGTCTTTGACTACTTTTAGGGTGATCCACCCCAACTTCCCTTTTCGTCTAAAGGAACACTGATCATTGGTAAAGGCAATGAATTTGTGAAAAATACGATCAAAAAGGTTATGTAGGTGCCATTGTTCACTACTCCGAACTTTTCTACCACGGTGGCTTACCGTTACCACATGGTGCACCGTTAACCGACGGTAAACTCCCATAGATACTTTACCAATTTACCCCGATTACTCTGTAATGTACGAGTTTGGAGGGCTCATCGTTAAGAACTGGTAGGCCCACCATGGGAATGACCACACTGGTGGGCAAAATATGGGATAAATGAGGGCGGACACCATAATCGCGGTAAAAGGTGTAGCTGTGGGATAACGGTGGGCCCACTGCCATTTGGGGGTCTATCACGGGATAACCGTGGACCTATCCTGGAATGAAGGTTCTGACAGAGTAGGTCTCAAGTTATAGTCAACTCCAAATGTCCGTAGACAAGAGTTGGAGCCGCGGCGCGGATCTCTCGCTGTCTGCTGCACGGATTCAGCATGGCATGCAGAGCAGAGACGCGGAGGAAACCGCGCCGCGGTCCCAACACTTGTCTACGGACATTTGGAGTTGACTGTACGTATGCGACCGGTTGTACAATTCGTCGTAGTTCGAATGTTCCCACACCTCTAGCGTGCTTTTACCATTGGTTAATGTAAACGAGCTTATACAAATGGGAAACTTCCTATACGTCTTAAAATGGGAACTACGCGAAAAAAACTGACCCAGTTTCCGCTATTAGAGACGTCGAATTCCATTTTGAGACGACAGAAGCGATCACAGACTTGTCAGAAGCATCACTTGTAACTTCCAAAGGGTGTAAAGAGAGGATTAGGACAAAGATAAGAGTGGTCCATCCCATGTCCGAAATCTGAAAAAAAAAACTTTTACAAAAAACGCGCGGAAACATAGAGAACTGCTGGGTAGATGAAGACAGAGGGAGATTATTCCACTGATTAATCTTCTGGAAAGCATCTCCAGGTGCTCCGTTCGAACGAGCACCGCTGCAGCGCCACTGCGCAGCGGGTTTGCGTTTAGGGCGCGTTATGTTGCAGCAGCTCCCTTTGGCAATGAGAAGCCATCGTCCTAAAGATGCGCAACTCCGCGCTCCGCGGATTTCTTCAAATCTACTTCACCAAACTGCTCAGACATTCGCAAAATTGAAGCCTCATATCACTGAGGCTAGGGCTGGCCGCAGAGCTCCGAAACGCGCTTGCGCGCGTCTTGGCGTTTGTGAACGCTCGACGGATATCGACTCTGCCATTGCGCGTCGATGGATCGCCGATGGAAAGGATCAATGCACCCAGGATAGCCACAAACGCCAAGACGCGCGTAACCGCGTTTCGGAACTCTGCGGCCAGCCTACGATTTCTAAAATGGGCGGGGTTGGGGTTTTGGTGACTTTGTAGGGCGGATGAGTGACCCCTGTGATTTCGGAAGCATGGGTGGCTCCTGTTCTATATATTACACACGATGTCTTCTCTTAGCTTTATTATGGCTATTATTATGGTTATTCATGCTTGCGTCAAAATTTATGCGCCGATACACAAAGCACCACAAGGAGGGACGAGAGAATTCTTAAAGGCAGCACCCGCGAAAATCCTTGCATCGGAGATTTTCCCGAATTTCGGGGTTTTTGGGGACGATAGACTCATAGGCAGTAGTGAAACTGCGTGAACGACGCGAGAAATGCAAGAAACGAAGGCGTCTTTTCCATGTGTCGAAGGCGCGGACGAGTGTTCCGCTGTGGGGTGTGCGTGCGTCCCGCCACGAAAGCCTGCGAATGGTACGTATTGCACGCATTCACTGCGTAAGACCACCCACGGCGATGGCGTTGGCTGGCGCGTCGTTTCATTGAAAACCCGCCGTGGCCGTGGCCGTGATCCTGGTTTCTCTGCAGGTAGGTCACCGTTCCTTGTGTTCTTCTCGCATTTGTGATGTGCTCCCTCTCTACTTTACCACCCACGCCTCTGCTCCGAGTCGAGGATTTCGGCTGGTGCTGCCTTTAAGATATTCGGGCGCGAGTCCCACCTGACAAAATGAAAAAAAAATGATCCCGCTCGAATCTGAGCGGGAATCATCAGAAACTGCGAGTTTTTGTCCCGCAGTATCCCGATTTTATCCCGAAAACTCCGCCGGGAGACCGGATTTTGTCCCGAAATTGAAAAAAAAATGAGAAAGCGAAAAACGCGCGTTGAATTTCGAAACGCGCGTGGCGCTTCGCACGCGCAGGCCGGCCGTTACTAGCGCATCCGGAGCGGATTCCTGCGTCTGCGCCACGGCCGCGTGGGACCGCGCCCCACGTATCTCGCCTGGTCCACTAACCGGACCACGGCTTCAACCAAGCCTCAGTAAGCCAGACGACTCCCTTGGTACTCGATCTCCGCTGAAGCGGAGAGTGGACTGGGAACCAACTACGCGCTGAGGCGCTTACAGTCCTTCTCAAAAAGATAGACTGATTGCGCGACTGCACAATCGCGGCGGAACCTGAACGAGGGATGCGAGAGAGCAAACTCTGAGTGAGAGGGTCGAGTAGGTCGCGCCGCGATTCTGCAGCCGCGACGCTAAGGAACCGCACGCGCAATCCGCCTATCCTCTTGAGAAGGACCGTATAGCCAGGTGGTTTCGAGAGTGCCCTGTCCGCGGCAGCCGCTCTGCTGGCATTGGGGCAGGCAGCGCGGACGGTCAAACAGCTGACCCGCGATCAATCCGTTGTCTTCGGTGAATTTTATCGCTTGTTTCCTCTTATATTGTTCACAGTCTTAGAACAACTAAGAAAGTAAACAGATGATCAAACTCGTTGAAGAAGCCGGAACGATCGTGGGTCAAGTGTTTGACCGACCGCGCTGCCTGCCCCAATGCTGGCAGAGCCGCTGCCGTGGATAGGGCACTCTCGAAACGACACAACTGTGTATACTGCCCACTTGATCGATTACTTGATCTATCCAATCGAAATGATCTCGCCGATTCAAATGAACTTCTCCGGTTAATCCCGCAATAAAACCAAGATGGGGTCATCCGCCGGTGCACCGGCTCTGGTGAATGTGCGCTAGGAACGCAACCCAGACGGCGTAATGCTTCGGGTAGAAAGCTAGCATCTTCCCTCCATTGCTGCCATTCTCCCCTCCATTGCTGCTACAAGGAGCAGCAATGAAGGGGAGAATGGCAGCAATGGAGGGGAAGATGGCAGCAACTGGGAAGCGTTGCTGCTAGCGTATCTACTCGAAGACGCCGTTTGGACTGCGTTCGTGCTGCACAGTTATCAGAGGGGCTGCGTCGGGAAAACGAACAGGGGGATTTTTGTCGGGCGGGACTCAAGCCCGAATGTCTGAGATCCTGGCAAGTAGGCAGTGTTCCTCGTTCCGCCGCCACGGCTACCGCGCAAACAAAAGGCGGTTTCATTTTCGCCGCATCGATACAACAGAAAACTTCGTGGAATTTTAGCGCGACGTTACAGTGCTTTACTCCGGCTAACGTTTCGGCGTCGTCGCCTTCGTCAGAGCCTGTCAAGTCAAAACCATATGTAATATTAACGTGGTTAATAATGTTAATTGAATAATATTATAAATAATAATGTTAATAATATTATTAAAGGTCATCTACGACTTTTACTCGGAGCTCTTCGACAGTTATGTCCACCTCCCTCCATACCATCTAAGGGAGGATGGATTTGACATCCCGTCGGTTCTCCCTTCCGAAGTCCAACATGCCATCAAGTCGGTAAAGAATCGTACAGCGCCCAGTCCCGACAGGATTCGATCCGAACATTTGAAGAATCTACCGACAGCTCTTGTGAACACACTTGCTAGACTCTTCACACGGTACCTGTCGGAATGCAAGGTGCCCAGCCAATGGAAGACCAGCAGGATTGTGCTGCTGTATAAGGAGGGAGACCCGCAGGACATCGGCAATTATCGCTTTATCTGCCTACTGTCTGTAGTCTACAAACTCTTCACACGAGTAATTCTTTATTCGATTGAAAGAACACTAGACGAAGGACAGCCATGCGAGCAAGCAGGGTTTAGGAAAGGATTCAGTACAATCGATCACATACACACCGTCACCAGGCTCATTGAAGTATCACGAGAGTACAAGATGCCTCTCTGTCTCACGTTCATCGATTTGAAGAAAGCCTTCGACACAGTTGAGACAGAAGCAGTCTCGGAAGCCCTGAGCAACCAGGGTGTATCGACTCAATACATCAGGATATTTCGTGAGCTCTATAGCAACTTCATGACCAGAGTCTCCCCATTCTACGACGATCGGCGTCAGGAGAGGGGTTGGACAAGGCGACACTGTGTCGCCGAAACTATTCACCGCCACCCTCGAGGACGTTATGCGAAGATTAGAATGGGACAACATGGGAGTGCGAGTTGACGGCCACCACTTTCGCTTCGCTGATGACATCGTCCTTATAACACCTAACATCAGTCAAGCGGAACGTATGTTGGCCGACTTCGACGTTGGTCACGGCAATGCACTCTTCCTTCCTATTCATTTTAAGATTCTTAGCGGTTATCCAAAACACTTCTACTTCGGCGACACAGTGTCGCCTTGTCCAACCCCTCTCCTGACGCCGATCGTCGTAGAATGGGGAGACTCTGGTCATGAAGTTGCTATAGAGCTCACGAAATATCCTGATGTATTGAGTCGATACACCCTGGTTGCTCAGGGCTTCCGAGACTGCTTCTGTCTCAACTGTGTCGAAGGCTTTCTTCAAATCGATGAACGTGAGACAGAGAGGCATCTTGTACTCTCGTGATACTTCAATGAGCCTGGTGACGGTGTGTATGTGATCGATTGTACTGAATCCTTTCCTAAACCCTACTTGCTCGCATGGCTGTCCTTCGTCTAGTGTTCTTTCAATC
>JARK01000289.1:379-14291 GCA_000688135.1 Ancylostoma ceylanicum | reverse complement strand
GTCCGCCACTGGTAGTTTGTTATCGCAGCGACGACTCCAGCCCGAGTGGCGCGGTCGCGCCGCGTGCTTCTAGAATCTGCGAAAAACGCACCGCCATCGACGCTCACTGTCGTACATTTTGTTCGCTAATTCATGCATGTAGAAAAACCTGGGTTGGATTTGTGAACGCATTAACTTTGACGGTCTATGTCTCCTAACATCGCGTTGTCTATGTGATAACCAATCATGGTTAGCATCGTTGGTTTGCACGGCTAGCGTTTCATGAATCCTAGCCCAGGATATGAGTCTACCGATGACTGCTTAGTCATTCGGCAGTGAGCTCACATCCCGCGTTTTCTGCATGTATGACACTTTATACGTTTATCATTACTGTTCATTATCCCGGTAACGACTCAGACATTCGGTGCGCCCGAGCGGCCGCACACTACGCCGTTGCGCGGGTGATGGTAGGTTGTTCGTCGCTTCGAGGCCCACCGCACGCTCTATTGCGCAATGTGGTGGTAAGGGTAGGTTGGTCGGTCGCTCCTCATTGGATTTCTAGCCATTTTCAATGTCTATACTAGTGTTTGTGATACATAATGTAACGAAGCAGTCTTATTGAAGGATATGACACGATTTTTTTGCCAAATAATCCACAACATAAGCAACTCTCCCTAAAAAATCAACTTTATACGCGATTCAGAGCGTTAAGCTTGCGTGGTTAGCGTTTCATGTATCCCAGCCCTGCTTTTTTGCCTGTTCAGATGATGCAAACGCGCATGAGATGAGTGCTTCTCGGAAGATACGTTCATACACATATGTAAAGGTGTGGTAACAACCATTATTGTTGGTGATAAGCTCATTTTTTGTATTGATACTCGTTCTTCAAATATGAGTAAGTGAGGCTAGCAGACTTTGTTTAGCTTTTTCCTGAAGCTAGATATAACTGATAATAAGGAAACTCGGCGCCCTGTCACAAAATCCATACCAGAATTGTCGCATTCGATCGCAACTCTCATTAAAATCAACAAGTTTTCTTTTGAATACCCTCTGTGTTTTCTAATTAGTCAGGTCAAATCACGGTTATGTTCGATGTACGTAGCTGCAGATTTTCATCCATTGTAACATGCATAGTGATAATCCTTAAAAACTTTGCTAAAAACAGGAATTTTTGCATTCGCACATCAGCATGCACCGCGTATATACAAATTTCCTGACAAACTTGGGCAGTCTCCCCCAACATTTACAGTTCGTGTCTAATTATTTAGTTGCCTGATGGTGGCGGGATCCAGTCGAATTTCTCACATTCTCGTATCACACCTTTCGTTTGAGTCCCACTACGCTTCTCGCGGGTTCTCTTGGTAGTTGTTCATCACATTTGATGTAAACTAATAAGAAAACTAACTAACTATCAAGAGAATCCCATAGTTTGTTGTCCCGAATAGGTTGCCCGCTCGAGCGGCGCCATTGCGCCGCGTGCTTTTCGAGTCCACGAAGAGGCCTTCGGTATCGACGCTCACTGTTGATGCGTGTGTTCATGAGCTACACTTATTAGACTAAAAGAACTACGTAAATAACTGGCAGATCTCCAAGGCGACATGAATGGAGTGCACTCTGTCCTGTAAGAATCATTTGCGATTCTCACTTTCCCTGTACCATAGTGCAACTGGTAAAAACATGATTTTATCATCTTCAGAGATATGCAGAACCCGACGATACTTGATTCAAGGGCTATCGCCTCCAAATATTAGTTTATTACTGCTAATGCGCAAGTTGTTTATCAAAAAAAAATTGTTTCATTTCTTTCACTAAGGTTATTTTACTACATTATTTGTCACAAACACTAGTCGAAATATGGGAAAATTGCGAAAAAAAATCCGTGCATCGGCGCAGTATGCGGCCTATCGCACACACCAAGTTTCTGAGGACGTGTCTTCGCTCTGTGTGTGTTTTTAGTGCTACACTGACATTCTCACCATAGAGCAGGCCTCAGCTCCGAGGCGAAAATCTCCGTGGGCGTTGCTATTAATTCAAAATGGTTCACTTTTTGCTTTCACGTATTGTTCCAGCTAGTGATGAGCAGAAGTATGAATTTGCACTAGATGTTGCTGCTGAGATTCTTCCCGAGGCGACTTTAGATTTACTGAAACTTTCGTTATCTCTACGGGTGTTTTCACCTGCTGTTCAACTTTTCCAGCAGGTGAGCCTTTCAATGTGCCTTTTTCGCTGCTGCATATTTTGCTCAGATAATCACTCCCTTTCCCTGACATCAGATGGGCGCTGATTACTCTATCTCATGTGCGGCGTTCTTCGACGTTCACGGTGTTACCGGATGTACTCCCACCGAACTCGAGAGCGCAGTGAATTCTGCTCAAGACAGGTACTCCTAGACAGGGTTTTTACTAACAGGAACTTGAATCTGATGAATTCATATTTGAAGGTGCGAGAACATTTCGTGAGGAATTAAACCGCTACACATCTAACCCTTCAACTGTCGGATCACTATGGTCCACTTTTGGTGCCAAGTGTGTGTACCTTTCACTCAGCACGGAGTGATTGTCGCTTTGGTTGAATGCATACGTTCCTTGCACTCGCTCATCATTCCCAGAGTAGTTTAAACATGCTAACAATGAGCAGCTAGAAGTCCCTAAAATCCTCCAATGTTCTTGAACCCTGCCTACTAAAAAGGTCCCACCCATTTGGTTTTCCAGTGCAATATGCTGCAAGAGCGGGATGTACTATCCAGCCCTTCTCGATATAGCGCCCACACCAAGAAAATGCGTAGAACAGGAGTACTTCATGGCATTGATTAGGAGCTATATTGTGGCTTTAACTCCTCGCTGTGTTCTTGGTTTCATTAGTCGCCTATACTAAAGCCGCTGGGTACAACTCGCCTCATCGGAACAACATGGTCATATGTATTTTTGTATAATGCGTTCCACCAGGAACAATAGTCTATAAGAAATTAGAACAATAGGGGAATAGTGAGGCGGCGACCCTAAAAAAGTACCGTAATCCAAAAACATTAATGCAACAGTGACAGCTTGTGTCATTAAAATAGGTCGTGGTGACTGTTCTGGAATGTCCTGCGTCTTGCGCAGGACATTCCAGAACAGTCACCACGACCTTCATATACTCAGCTATAGACTCATACGAGGCGCACAACGGTCTCGCCTCCTGCTATTATTTCATTTCGGAATGCTGAAAGTATGGCGCATTCGTAAAAATGAGTACTGGTGCATTCACAGACGGAAGTTAAGCGGTTTGGTTGTGCACTATCATGTTGATATTGCTTGAAAATGACTACGTATCAGTGCATGATCCTTCCACCAATACTCACTACCGGTTGAATGGTCTGTTTCTAACTTGTATACTTCCTGTTCTAATACGGGCTCTGTGTTAGCAGAGAGCTTGCGTTGGCAAAACTCTTGAGTCACCTCCACACCAGTTTTGCTGCAGTGAGCTCGCTTTGCCGAGCGGACCTGTGTATTTCAATTCGGGTGACTCCCTCGGTGGCAAAAAAAAAAAAATTGAGAGTGGCATACTGACTGCAGTTTTCGCTGATACATAAAAATTTGTTTAGGGATGTTCCAGAACTCCTATCCACTGATCATATTTATGGAAAGGAAACTTCACCGAAGATGATTGTAATTGTGTACGGAGATATTGGCTCACAAGAGTGGCTACAACTCCATAACAAAGCTTCGGAATTGACATCTCTTCACAAAGTTCAGTATGTACTACGACACTATAAGAATGTGAGTTGTCTTAAATTCTAATTTTCGTTTTGAAAAACCAGCAATATCATAGTGTATGAATGCCCTCAAGAGCAGTACTCATCAAAATCTTGATGTGTGTGATGTTGTCAAATTTTGGGGCCTGAGGACGTATAGCGGCGAAAAGCGTGTGGGGGAGGGGGTACCACAAAGTGTTTGGAGACTTCAACTCGGAAGCATAAGCGTATGCCTCAGCTTGAGCCTAAGTCAAAAATTGGTCCCATCCCCCTGAGCCTCACCTTCAAAAGGCCACGCGCCTTCTAAGAGTTTCTACTCCTACGTAAGCTGGTGCATCGTCCACCAAAAGTCTACCAGCGAACGGTGGGCACGGCCTTCGCTGTAAAATTGCCGCAGGTACGTGATGATCCTTTGTGTTCTACCCGCTATACTGTTCCACCAGCCACCGTTACACCTCTGAACTTTCTACCCGCGATGGATCCGCGGTACGCCCGAGGTGGAGCGTCGGCTCTTTCTGTGCCTGTGTTGCATTTAGTGTTTTGGTCAAAAATGAGTCTATGTTGGGGTGGCCGACGAAGAGGGGTAAAAGTAAATCAAATCCATGGTGGCATTTCCACTTCACTTTGCAAGCGTTTGCACATCCCCCGATTCGAACGTACCTCTTTCCAAAGCTGATGACTCCAAGTCCGCTGCCTTATCCATTCGGCCATATGTACGTATCGACGAAAGGCTGGTTCCCACAGCGAGATGTGTGAATCAGCGCTACTGCGAATCCACAGCCTGAATGTGCGGGTCCACCGTGGGCATGTGCGGATTCACCAAGGGCATGTGCCGGCATAGCGTGAGAGTGACGTCACTCCCGGTTAGCTACCGCGGTCATGTGCGAATTTCTCGCAGGCAACCGCGGATCGGCTCCATACCGCGGGCCCACCGCAGGCAGAAAGTTTAGAGACGAGACTGGACTTACTCCGGAGGTGAAATTTTCCGAGACTACCTTAAAACGTTATTGGTTTTACTAAGGAGAAATAAGTAAAAGAAAAAGCGTTGTTGCTGCGACAGCTACTTTTTCGAATGCTTCTGCTTGAAAGGTCAAGATCTGTGGTTTGGTTGTGTCATAAAGCAACTTCGGGGCCAGTTTTACTAGTGGCCACATCGCAAAAACAACTGAACAAAACCAGAGAGGTAAACGGTGCTCGGCAGTTTTAAGGAATGTAGAACTCATATCTAGTGATGAAATAGCGCGAAGTGCGCGAGAAACTCATGAAAACGTTGTGCGGTCTCCTATAAGCCTGACTGAGCGTCCTTCAACATTCGTGGGTCCCGCTACGCGGATGTGAGGAGCGTATGTGCAAGTGACCGACCGTGTGTAATGCCCACTAGGAGTTTTGCCGCCGAACGAATCGCCCACGTCATATCATACTGGGTTGCTACGCAGCGCGAGCTCACCCAGCGAGCGACGACAAGGAGAATCCTATATCACTTCTGAGGTTCTCGGAGCTCTTGGCGGTATCAACTTGCCCCTCCCCTCTCTTGGCGCCTGGCGACGACTTGCCTGCGACAAAACTGTGAGAAGGCTTACGCTGGCGAGGATTGCCACTGAAAGGCAACATTCACATCAGCGTCCGCGGCAATATTTTCGCAGATAGATGGCAATTCTCTATATCCGTGTCCTGCATACTGTTGTGACTTTCTAGCCATCAATTACACGGTGCATTACTTATTTCAGAAGCGGAAATTTACATGAGTGCTGCCTTTGAAGGCGGTGCCGTCGACGGCGACCTAGTTTGCAACACCTCACTCACAGTATAGCTCTAACCTTAGTGCTCCTCAAAATAAGGGGTGTAAATACGGTCTCGTGAAGTAGGAGGTGCAAGTCACTGAAGTAAGGGTTGCAAGTCTGATCATTTTTCTTGAATGGTCAACTTATGGATTATTGCACCTATCAACACATTCCCTTGTTGAAAGAGGTGAAAGACACACGATACCTGATAACGGAAAAATTTAGTAAGCTATACCGCATATTTCTTTTTCTTTAGAATGGAAGAAACCTGAATCCATTGTCGCTATCCGGATATGGTGTCGAACTTGCTATCAAGAACATGGAATACAAAGCTGTGGATGATAGCATTGTAAAGAAGGATTCCGTTGAGGCGGACCTTCATGGCTTCAACTTCAAACTCCTCAAGTTAGCACAGTTGTTGATTCTCTCGACAACTTGTTTAATTTAAGTAAATATGAAATATTATCAGAGAACTTCATCCCGACGTGAGCGATTCTTTGGATGCTTTTCGAATGCATTTGAAAGAGATTGAGGAGCTAGCTCCTCTCAAGCAGTGGCAAGTTCAGGATCTAGCATTCCAGGCAAGTTTACCCAAAATACTAGTATTTTAGTTTTATTATGCGCAGTATTTTAGTTTTTGCGCAGACGATTTGTTTTATTCTTAGTTGGATTTGAACAGTCATTAATTAGGCTCAGAGAGTGGCTTTGCCACCTCTACGAAAGGCTTAAAGGTAGCACCAGCCGAAATCCTCGACTCGGAGCTGAGACGGGGGTAGTAAAATATAGAGTGAGCACATCACACATCACAAGGACACAAGGAATGATAACCTATCTGCGGAGAAACCAGGATCGCCGTCACGGACACGGCGGGATTTCAACGCCACGACGCGCCAGCTAACGCTACCGCTGGTGGTCTGGCGCTGTGGATGTACGCAATACGTACCATTCACACGGTTTCGTGGCGGGACGCGCGCACACCCTACAGCAGAGTACTCGTCCGCGCCTTCGACACGTGGGAAAGAGCGCCTTCATTTCTCGCGTCTTTCACGTAGTTTCGTTCCTGCCTAACCCCAAAAAGTTAACCGCTCCCAAAAACCCCGAATTTTGGGGAAATCTACAATGCAAGGATTTCTGCGGGTGCTGTCTTTAAGTTCTGTACTATTTACATTTGGATTCACTGGTCATTGGTAACTAACATGTTTTGTATTTCAGGCGTCTCAGCGGATTGTTAGTGAAGGAGCCTATAATGCTCTTGAGACACTCAAGGAATTGTCTCAAAATTTCCCAACACATGCCAGGTATTCTCTCCTCGAAGCCACCTCTATTGTCGCTAGCGAAGTCCTAACATTATACTGTTTAGATCTATTGCTCGTGAGACTGTAAGCCAGGAGCTAAGGGAGGCGATTGAACTCAATCAGAAGGAACATCTCTCTGATGCTGGTATCATTTAGTTTCCCGGTGATCACCTCGAAATGTCTCCTCTATGTGTGATTCAGGTTTGGATCCTGGAGAGTCGATGTTGTTTTTGAATGGGATCAGTCTGGACGTTGACAGTATGGACATGTTTCAACTGTTAGACATTATTAAGCAGGAAGAGCGTATTTCATCCGGCTTCATGAATATGGGGCTTAAGGTGTAGTGATATAAGTTCTCATTTTGACTAAACACTTTGCGTCGTTTATCGTGCATCACTTTTCACAGAAGAAGCAGACTACTGCTTACAAATGATTTTTGGGCGGTAGTGTTGGGAATTTATCGATTTGAAAACACCTTAAGATGTGCCAAAAAGAACGGATTTCAGAACAATAAGCGATGCATATCGGAGTGGAGTGAAGGGTCAGATAAAACATGTGGGTTGATGTAAGAACTATTAAAATGACAGATTAAAGCTCGTTGAGGGGGACACAGCTGAGAGACATGGTCAAGAAGATGACTGACCTATATGAAAACTAGGTAATCGTGTAGTTGTATTAGTATGGTCAGGGTACTTGAGGTGGAATAACTGAGTGGGAGCAACATTAATGGATTAAACTTCAGTGCATTTGGAAATATTGACGAGAGTGTGATCTTTGTTAATAGGCGCAAACAGTGGTAGTAACTCTTTAGGGAAATATTGCCAAATGAAGGAAAAAAGATGAGTGACGTTAGGTAGACCGTCACTTCTCACGAGATAAGATGAATTTGGAGTTTTGTCAATCTTGTGGTTGATTGTTCTTATTCATTTCCGCTATTTGTTTTTATGTGATCAAATCATCTAAGATTTGCGGTATTCAAAATCATTTTCATAGTGTGTTTCACAGGTGGAATGTAGGCATAACTCAATTTTCGGTCAGTACCCTTGGCTTTCAGTTCTATCCGAAAATGTCTATAGCCTGACGATTGCCGCCTGTATCCCTTTTACTTTTGGATGCGTTCACACTGACCTGTGCGAAATTGTGCCTCCCATCTGATTCTCGCAGTCTTTCTCTGTATTTATTATGATTCTAAAGAAGGCTCCAGCACTTGTCAGTGCTGTTCAGTCATAGTGGGGAACGACTGCTTATTGAAAGCTCTAGGTAACTAGCAGTGGCGGATGCAGGGAGGGGGCGTTTTCTGAGATCACTTCACAATACATTTTTTGAGATCACTTCACAATACAAGTAAGAATCTTGTACTGGTTCATTTTTATTTGTTCTTTTTTATTGATGTTTTCCAAAATAATTTTTTTCTGTTATTTATTACTAGTAACATTTTTATTAATCTCGTTTTCCATCTGGGTCCTTAAAGTGGCGGAGACCCCACTTTTTTTCCCACGCTTCCCCTTCCCCCCCCCCCTCCTACCCACTGTTTGCGTCCGCCACTGATAATCAGTATGGAGCAGGTAGAACTCTAATATCGAATTAGAACTTAGATTGGATGGGAGAGTGAGATTTAGTTTTAATTAAGATTTACAGAAAGGAGCTTGTCCTGGATCATGAGCCGCACTATTTTTATGTCCACAATTACTATTTTTTGGCATTTAACAAGAGCAGGCTACCCTAAATGTCAGATAAAATTTCTTTTTTTTTAGCGAGAATACCTATCCATCTTAAGCGGTCTGGAGTTTGCTGATGAAAAAACCAAATATGCTGTCGACTACAGAGATGCATATCCTATGGCGAGTTTGTTTCCATTCTTGTTTTTGTAGTTTTTACTCTTCCTGCTGATTAGAAATCTATTCACTCTATTAAATAATGTGAAAATCATCATTTGACCTCGGAAACCAAGTACTGTGAGAAATTTAATTGCCTTTAACTTCCTACTTTTTCAAACATCTGTTTGAAGAGTGAGAAATTTGGCACTATGTATTCAACCTTAATGGGCTCAGAATGATTAATAGAATTGATTTTGGCTGAAACCTTGCGTGGGGGAGTTATTAGAGGTGCCCTTTTTTTCGTAGGGTTACGGTAAGTATTCTGTGGATACAAAAAATGCATTACATGTTATGCTGGTTTTGAAGGAGGACTTAAAGGCAGGGGCCCACCTCAATCTTCTCCAAGTTATTAACACATTCCGAACCTCCTCGATGCGCTGATTCCGGCAATGTACTTGAAATGTCCCAAAATGGTCTCCAAACCCGTTTTTCGTGACGGCATTTGCACCAATTTGTTGGAGCAAATTTGCGTGCAAAGACGTGAATCACCATTGATCGTATCGATCGGACAGACCAAGACGTGTTCACCCAACATTACTGCTGTGGAGGGCAGCCAGCGCAGCTTGGAGCGAATGGAGCCGCCATTGCTCCAACGAGAGGGAAATATGACCCTTTCAAAAGCGGGGTTTTCGTCACTCCTGTGACTTTTGCTGCACATTATTAGAATCAGCGTGGCGAGGAGACCAAGAATCTGCTAATATCATCAACACGAAGTACGAGGTGAGCATCTCCTTCTAGGAGTGCAAATATCAGTTTTTCCAAACGATATCGGTTTTGGCACACAAATTTATATTGGTACTCCTTTTCAGCACTTCAAACACCCCTGTCCTCTATGCATAGTTTCATAAGATTCTGTGACATACTGCGCGCTACCGTGCACTTACCCCAACCCGTCAAAAATGTGGTTACGGCACGAAATGGATACGATATTCGTGTTCAGCACCCTTAATAACCTTTGTATACAAGGTTTCAGCCAAAATTTCTCACAAAGATTCTGGGTCCGGGAAAGTTGCTGGGAAATATTATAATGATATTATTAGGTTGTCGGGAAATGATTGAGACACTCCACCAAAAATTCTCTCTTGCATCCCTCACATATGGCTTGGGCCCAGGATATGTGAGTATGTGATAGCCTGGTCCCTGAGCAATTACATCATGGGTATGACATGGCGTAGCGTCACGCCATGGTGCAAGTAGGAGCGAGAATGCACGGGCAACTAATTCGAGTGATTTCCTTTTTCGAGCTCTTGTTGGGCGCCAGTGCGAGCAGGAAGGGTGACTATACCATTATGGTATTTAGCCCATTGCTCTTTAGCCATGCAACCATAAACCGTCGATTTTGTTCTATCGTTTCTGTAGATATGTCTCCTTGAAGACATTTACCATCTAGGCGACCTTGTAAGCTTTGGAGCAGAGCATGCTCCGCCGGAGTTGCTGGCACGCAACATGATGAACAACAACACCTTTTGCAATAATCAATTCAGGGCAAAGACTGGAAAATATGGAGAAAAGAGACATCGACGTCTCGAAGTGCATTTTTTGGTGCGCAAAAATCACCCTCATATGGCTTTGTCATTTTGTCCTTAGTAGGAGGAGCGGGCATGGACTGCATTACCATACTCGATATCCTTGCCCAATCTTGCACTATCCAACTAACACCCTGTCCGGTCGCTCAGGCACTCCTTGACCAAGCTACACTCCGTCAACTTTGAGGATTTTCGACCATTCACCGATGGATTCTTCGACCTGTAGTTCCCTGATTTCTGAACCTGTGCGGACGCGTCTGCCCCTGAAAGGTGGCCCAAGGCTATAGGCATACACTATGTTTACAACGAGTCCTGAAGTTCTCTAATTGAAGAGAAAAATTCTAGAGTGTGATAAAAGTCTGGAGTGTCTCAATCATTTCCCGACAACCTAATATTATTTTCCTGATGCAACGAGATGATACCAATATTTCGTTTACCTGTTAACTTCACAATGTTGAATCAGTCAATACATTTATGGGTCGCCTCACTGGGTTGTTCACATAAACTTTGACCAATTCGCCTGAGAAGTAAGCGAACAATGTCTTTTGCCCGTCATATGATGTTGGAAAGAAATGCTGGGGATCAGTCATGTATTTTGGAAGAAGCTTTTGTTTTTCAATTTCTGACGTCCTTCTCGGTCCCTGTTCGAGATCTGCTTTTGAGGTCGTGTTGGAGAAAATTAGTGTTATCACAGTGAAGCGCAACGACGGAACCTAACGTTGTGTATTTCCTGATACAAATCTACAGCTTTATTTAGTACTTGAACAACTTGGATACTGACAAACGTTACCAGCACTGGAGGAATAGTGTTAAGTTGTTGCTAGAACCTTACTACCCTGGAATGATTCGACCAATCGCTCGTAATCTCTTTAACTTGGTATGTTTTCTATTTGTTCAAGATTGCGACGTATTTGTTCCAGGAAGTTTTCAGATATTTGTTGTTGATCCAGCAGAGCGCAGAAGCCGTAATCTAATGAAGATAGCATACTCGTTTTTCAAGCATGACATTCCCTTGAGGTTATTAATTGTGTGCTAGTGATGCTAAAGTATTGGCATCAGCAGAGCACTAACACCTTGAACATTCAGGATTGGGCTCATCTTTGCTGTGAATAACGACAAGAACGCCAGTGGATTAAACGATAGCGGCGTTGCACTTCTTAACCTATTCAACTTCCTCGCTATTGATAGCTCCAATCACGAAGCCCTCAAACTAATTAATGAGGTGAATTCACTTTCTGACTACTCATTTTATGCTAATATGTCGATGCTTTTTCTTGCTGAGTTGATCAGTATAGATGCTGGACCAGTACCGTACACAAGACGAGATCGATCCATCTGATATAAAAACATGGTTCGAGTCCAATTATGGCGACGCGGATTACCTGGATGTTTTCGGACCGAAATCTGATTATGATAATGGAAGAAAAGTGAGATTTACTAATTTGCCCTTTTTTAAAATTAGTCATTTGTGCTCTATTCACTGTTGATTCTAAAATTATTGTCATTAGATCCTGTCCAAATTCAGGAGTGGAAGCAGAAGCACTAGCGCGAGCTCGGCTAACATACAAAATGATGTCATTGAGCTAATCTAATCCCCATCACATAGGTGAACCATGTTTGGTATTAGAGCAACCAATTAAGCCTCGGTTCGATATCATTGAAAACAGGTGTGACGGATTCATCTTCTGCTGAAAGATATTGCATTTCATGCACTTAAAGTTCAAGGGATTCTTGGAGAATGAAACACTGGCCTGTGTTAGCCTGTTCGGAGAGACGGCATTCGAAACGAATTTGTGCCTCCGCTAAACGGCCTTATCGGCTTCGCTCCGGTGTTCTTTTCCCGTTCTTCCGCTCTGAAGCAGAAAATTGATAGAAAGAAATCCAGATGATTCTGTACAGTATAAACTGGCGATCAATCATTCTCGCATCATAGAATAGCGCCCGTACGCCCTGTCGCGCCACAGCACCTATGCTTAGGAATAGGTGACGCGGCGCGGCAAAGCAGACTGGCGGTATTCTGTGGTGCAAGGATGATTGACCGTCATCGTACTCAGTATGTTAAGGTTAAGCGCCTTGGGAAAACTCGTAAGACATATTCTTATCTGCTGGAATCAATAACTCCAGACCCTAGTGAGAATGCTTGTCATACTCGTGTTCGCCTCAATGGAAAACCCCAGTAGACCTTAGAACTACGGGTAAAGATGGCGAAAATCAATAAAATTGGTACTTTCACAAAAAAATGGTTGTCATTTTTGCAGTTAGGTTATTGGAGAATCCCAGCAGACATTTCTCTCCGATGATAGGGGGAAAATACATAAAAATCAATATAGTCCATGACTCAGTCTTCACATGTGTCATATAATAGTTGTCATTCTCGAGATCAACACATTGAAGAGCAAATGGTTGTCCAACTCGCGCGGTCGCGCCCCACGTGTAGAATCGCACCAGAGCGTGCTTTCCGCGCAACGGTCGGGGCATTTTATGGCAGTGTTTCGGCAAGTCGTCCAAACTGTAAATTTTGGCCATTCAAAACGTACAGATTACACGTTTTCTGAGGGCAAAACCTACACAGTTCTCTGAAGCGGAAATCCTAGTCACTCTCAAACAAGGCTTCTTTTTCTGGGCTGTATTCTGAATTTCGGCTTTTTTTTTTGGTAGTATCGTTGAGTTTTCCCAGTTTTTCTATGCGTTTCGGTGCAAACGAGCGCATTGGAGCCACTTTTTCGGTTGTGTTGGGTTTTCTGCCCTGTCAACAAAACATTACCCACAAGTTCGTACGATTGCGTACCGACACGTGCCACGTTTGGCAAGGCCAAAACACCACTCTAGGCATCCTTGCTTGAGAAAGGCATTTTCGCTCATACCAACGCCTACAAATTTGGCGTATAAACAAATGCACTAACTACGAAACGCGATAGAATACCTAGGATTTTCTCTGCAAAGTTGCAATCAGCTCGTTCACTATAGTAAGGGGATGCCAGATGTCAAGTATAGAAGGTTTTGGTTGGACACTGCTTTTATATTTTGGAAATGCATTCACTACTGACTTCAATGATCAATTTTGCAAGAGAATTAGTTGATTTGCCTTGTTGTCAGGTAATCCCCACCGCGCTAGTGCGGGAATAGTTCCTCTTTAGGGCCATGCTGCGGGCGAAGTTTATCTTCTGCTTTGTGCTAGGTCACCTTCGCAAAGCACCACTGACTGAGGAACTCCTATTCGAGTAAAGAAAAAAACCGAAACGGAATGCACAGGAAATTCGGCTCTGAAAGCAGAAGTTGTGTTAAGATCCGAGCTATCTGAAGCTTTCTTCCAAAATTTTCTTGGCTATGAGCTGTAATTTTAGCCTTGGTAGTATTCTCGTGGTCATCACGATCTAAACGTCCGCAGTCGCAGAAATCGCCACGCAGCCATCACGCAACCCAGTCGCGAAGCTGCTGCGTGGCGGCCACGTCGCTTTTCGCCAGCCACCCCATCACTACGCACCACATCGGTTTAACTATCATGTTTTTCCCTGTTCATCATCTAGGACAGTGACAGAATATCAATACTAGGTCTATTGAAACATTGCCAGTACAGTGTGTATCATAAATATACGGGCACCCCAAAAATGCCGATATCTGCGTTCACACACATTCCTGACAAAAGTCACTGCGACCAGTGAATTCGGCGTGCCCGAAAACCCTATATCACCGCCATTCAGTTTTAAAAATGGAAAAATTA
>JARK01000288.1:4555-65745 GCA_000688135.1 Ancylostoma ceylanicum | reverse complement strand
CCCCCCCCCCCCTCCCCCCCGTTTGGCTGAACATTCCTGGACCCAACACTGGTATTATAGTATGAGGAAGCAGATGTCGAATTTTTGATGCGCACGTGTATTTACGCAAAACATATATAGTAGTATATATACCACCTGAAAGTGCATCCACGGTTCCACCCCTCAGGTGCTGCGTTTGTCCCCTGACGTGCTGCTGTTCCTCTCCTTCCCTACTGCCATCTTCGAAATACGTGCTGTGCTCGTCCCCCTGCGCGTCATTTCATGTTAAGCTTGTCCTTACAGGTCAACGCTTTACCATCTTCGTCGCGCATGTGCTTTCTGCGGAGTCACGTGAGCCTCGCGGGGGTGGCGGTCAAGAGGTACGCCGCGACGCAACTGCAGCGCACGCGAATGCTCATTGGATCCGGGTTCTTCCTTCGAAATCGACGGAATGAATGACTCCGGTTGACAACCGTTACAATTTTTCGGCTCCTATGACATTCATCTATCCCACCTTGGCGCAAAAAACTTGTCTGTTTCTCCCCAGCGCTGCTCGTACGTATGAAGACTACAGCTGCAACGCGCGCATGAATCGACCAATCACAGCTCAGCAGCTTACGTCTTGTCACCCAGCCGCCTCCCGGTCATGAGACGGATCCTTACGTCCGCGCGGCGTCCGCACGCCATCGTATGCGACGCATATCGTATGACGGATCGCTGCAAGGCGCTATGGTTCCAGCTGAACCTCTGGCTTCCAGACAAGTACCGTAGAGCTCCTGCAGTCCTCGCCGAAGCGGGTGAAACACAGCACTTGCTGCAGCAGCACGTCGTCTGTTCCACAGGAATGGGTGGGATCGGTACTTTTCGTGCTACATGTAATCCAGATAGTGCACGAGTTGATACTTTTGAATTTACTAGCTTGGATTGTACGTTCAAATGCCCTTGGGAACTTCATCCCTCGGATGATTCCCGCACGGAGCATTCTGACATCGCGAGAACCTCCCAGGAAGCCGATCGATGCCTTAGGAATGTTGGGTTGGAACGGGCGAAAGCCTACGGGAATCCGGTTGGAATGATGACTTGCTCCTCCGGAACTTCGCAAACAGCAGCTATTCCACGATATTCAGGCAATTGCCGGATAATTATCAGCCTTTACGATCCTTCAAACGTCGTGGTCTACGTTCTAGAGCAAAGGTGCTCGAGACTCATGGCTCCAATACAAAAAAGGAACATAATTTCTCATAAATTTCTCCATTTTCAGGGAAAGAATTCCAGTGGAAAACACTCACGCTCACAACAGCATCTGTAACAGCTTGTTGATCCTGCCGGACGCCACGAGCTCCTATTGTCTTAACGGTCAAAGCGTTCGTCCTCATAACTCCAGCAGCTAATAAAGAAGCTAACAAACTCACCTGTCTATAGGGTGCAGGTTCTGGCATATAAACTGGCCCGGCAGTTGGCGGAGCTGGCGGAGGTGGAATTGGTGGAGCGGGTGGTGCGTAGCTGGGGCCACTGGGACCACTTTGATATGAAGGGCCGGATGGGTAGGGCATTGCAGGTGCAGGTGCGTAGGAAGGAGCAGCTTGATAGGATGGAGCTGGGGCTGCTGCATAGCTGGGAGCTACGTTATACGATGGCGCTTGCGCATAGGAAGGTGCCATTGCGTAGCTGCCCATCATTGGGCCAGCAACTGCGTAGCTGAAAATGGGTAAATGAGACCTGATAAACGGTAAAAACGGTGGATTTGAGCGAGTAGACTTACGCCCCTCCTCCTCCTCCGCACATCGGCATTGATGGACCACATTGCATCATTGGCATGCAACAAGCGCCACCGCCGCCACCACCGCCGCCAAGACAGGCTACTGTTGACCGGACCATCAACAACAGGAGAATCGTGGCAGGAACCTAGGTAAAAATAGGTCAGAACAGGGTACAGACAACATGAACATATCTGGTACTCACCATACTGTAATGCCGGAAAGCAGATGGATACTGATCCAACTGGAGACACTGATCCAACTGGCCATTCTTATATACGAGCCGATGGCGGATCTTGGTGTCCAGCCGGCCAACGGTTGCAAATCGTTCTGATAGATGCCGAAAAACCCCGTACGTCTACTGGTTTCCACACCTCATTAAGTGAGTTAACAATAGGCCTATACATGTTTCACGCGAACGTAGTATCCACTGTACGATTGTCTTCAGCGCGATTTCTTCTTTCCCGGTCGCATTTACCGTTAACGGTTCAGTTGGTTGGAATCGCCAGTTTTTCTCGCGATTGTGACATCCCGCGAGGATACGTTGGAGTCAACGTGGTCATGAATGACAGATCCTGGTTCATCGCTTCCTTCTTCTTTGTGCTCATTTGAGTACAAAGTGGATTTCTTCTTACACACCATTGAACTCACCATTATTTCCACAATTTTCTAGTGCCCGAAAATTAATGTGAATGAGGTTTCTTTCCATTATTCCGGCTCTCATCCCTGCTCAATTATTGCATTCGCGGCAGCTGTTTTGCCACTTCTGGATACAGTGCCGATCTTATGACCACCTCTATCTCGGCCTATATCGGATGGCAGTCCTATGATTACATAGAGCAATAAGCGAAGATATCCCAAAGGTTTCTCAGACAACAAACCATGAATTGGAAATTTCATTACCACGGCCATTAGTGATGTAAAACTTCAATGCATTTGTAATGAGTAAAAGATTTCCTGCTCAGAACTTGATTGACAAAGCCTAATGTCAGATTTTGTTCTGTTTATTCATTCTGTTCATCTGATTTTTCCGGACTCTCATAATTCTCAATCTCTCATAATTCTCATTCTCTTCTAGCTAGTGAAAGATTTTTAGAAGTATCCTTTTTTTTATTTTTTTTCTTAAGAAATTTCCTCTTATCTTCTGCCAGACCTCTCTCATTCAGGCGTTATAGCTTAGGGCATAATGATGCTCTAGCACAAAACCTAGGAAGTGCGATGTAGGTTAATATCGACCTAAAAACTAGTTGTCGGCAACCTCGGAAGACACATTGCAGATGCGAGCGAAAAAATATCGGCATAAGAATCAGAGGGACTAGTTTACTAGTAGGAGGCAACATTTATCTGAAAACGACATTTGTGGGCATGAAAAACGAATATTAAGCACGCATGTGTAAACAGGAAATGTGGGTCGTAAAAAAATGATGAGGAGGAAAATGATCTTGGAGAATAAAGAAGAAAGCGTGCCTTGTCGTCGGTACATGGGCTCACTTCTGAAGTTGCTTTCACCTTCCGTGTGCTTCAAGTGTTTCTTGCCATCTCTGCGAATTCTAATCCTTTCAGCTGTTCAATGCTAAAGGCAAAATCTTAAATGAGACACTTCCTGCACATTTGACTTCATACTTTTACATACTTTCAATGACTTCATACTGATTAATTTGACGCACTTCGCTGTTATGCACCCCAGGGCTGGGATTCATACAACGCTAACCATACAACCAATCATGGCTAGCGTGATTGGTCATCTCACAGACTTCGTAACGTTGAGATACGCAGAACGGAAAGTTGGTTTGCTGACCTAGTTTTGCTTTGTTTTGCATTCATGAATGTTAACCCGGGTATGAGTGGTTGTCAAAGAAGCTGCTGCATCCTAGCTCATGGGTAAAGACAATCTTGGGTTACAGGGAAAAAACTGTCAATTTATCGCTAAGATGGTCCTTACATTGGCATAGTGCTAGCCGTGCACCGTACTGAAATACTGTTTGGTAGTGCGTTATACCACACCGGTGATGCGTGCCGTTGCAGACCCTTCTGCAACGTCATGCCCTACTGCCTCAGAGGTGCACCATATGTACAGCAGTGCCTGACATAGGCAACGTCATCCTGCCACGGCAACGTCACGCACTACTGCCTCAGTGGTGGTTTAAATCACATCGGTGAGGCCTGCCGTGGCAGAGCCATAAGCAACGTCATCCTGCAACGTCACTTCCTGCCATCACAGTAGTGCCTGTCGTGGCAGACTCTTCTAAAACGTAATCCTGCAACGTCATACACTACTGCCTCAGAGGTGCACCATATGTACCACCACAGCAGTGCGTGCTATGGGCAACGTCATCCTGCAACGTCACGCACTACTGCCTCAGTGGTGGTTTATATCACACCGGTGAGGCCTGCCGTGGCAGAGCCATCCGCAACGTCACCCTGCAACGTCATACACTACTGCCTCAGTGGTGCTATACACCACACCGGTGATGCCTGCTGTGGCATGGCACTCTTTCGCAACATCATGCACTAGTGCCTCAGTGGTGCTTCATTCCACCCCAATGGTGTTTGCTGTGGCGGAGCACCATGCAACATCATGCACTATCAAATGAATAGCAGTGTTAGGCAAAGACCGTTTGCAATGAAGAAACACTGTACATATGGGTAGAATAGAATTTGAATATGATATTTCCTTCATTGGAATACTTAACTATGTCCTAGTTTAGTACAGGACAACTTTAAACCTCAACTTGAAGGCAAAAACATGATGTTACCTAATTTTTGACACAGCCAGTAGCATGTCACTGAGCTGTGACCTGTCACCCAGTGACTGTTGACTTCTTATGGCGCCAGAATAGGCAACTCATTGCAAAAAAGTATGCCAATTTCCATAGACATCCAGGGGCTAAAACTTTTTTTTCAATTTCATAGTACTCGTTAACTGCTTGATAACTCGGCATATAAATACTTCCTTTCGCTGCCCAACTGCATTGACCCACTAATTTCTTTTACTAGGTAATACCACCCATATGCACATTTTTTCATGTCCGATTACCACGTTCCGAAAGCAGTGTGTGTTGAATTTTAGAGTGAGCAGAAAAATATATACGTAATAATTGGTGGCCTTCGCTTCGAGAGTAATCACAGTTTGATCCAGCTTCGGAAAAATATAAATTAGGAGATGCGCCGGAGCACGCTACGTACTTACCCCATTCTTCCCTGTGCAATGGGGTTGCGAGCGTTTTTCTCTGTGCTGATCAGTCTCTATTGTTCCCAAAATAACGTCCTCAATATTGAATTAAGCTGATGAAAATATTAAATCACACGCCAATCTGATCGCTTTTCTTCCCTTGTACCGCTTATTCATATCTCCTGGACCAGCAAGCACTGTCAGTTCATATGACGAACGGTTTTGTCATTGGTCGATGGCTATTCATTTCGTATACAACACACAATAGCACACAAAATTTCGAAATTTCGTGTGGAATTTCGAAAAGTCAAACTGTACTTTCAAAGCACACGAAGGCATCGGATCCACAGTAAAACTTAAAACGAGGAAATTCGATCGATTTGGAAGCGCCTGCATGATCTCATGTTCTCCAGGTTTGAGGATCGGTGCGTTTCGTACAATTTCTGAGTATACTTTCCAATTCTATCAAAGGCATGGGTAACTGCATGCCTCGCAATGATTCGTGGGCATTACCTCGTATTTTACGGAAGACCTCCGCCACGTTTCATCGTCGTCCATCGAACAATTCGCCAGCGATCCAGACTCTTCAGAATCCAATAGTGTTATTCATTTTGATGACACCAGAAGTGGGCGCATTCAAAAGGTTACTGGCAGGTTATCCAATCAGAGTACGGTATTGAATGGATGTAAATAGCGAGGACACTGAATCCCCCGATCCATTTTTGGTTTGAATAGCTTTATTTCGAAACACTGCTAACGGGACGATTCGTGGCATATGTGTCTCATCACTTCTATGCATAGCTTGGTAACTGCTCCTCATTCACAACACTATTTCATCCCTTAATGCATGTAGATCCCATCCTGAAATGGCATTTCCATTTGAGTTTGGGTAACACATCCAGGGGATTTCAATGACTGTTATTTTTTCTGGATAGCTGCTTGTTTACCAAGGCGGTAATTTTGAATTTCCTAAATTTCGAAATCTCGAAATAGTATTTTATACATCTTTTTCAGTATCGTATTTCAACATCCCATTATACAACTGAGATTTCGTATGTTATTTTTTTGCTGGTGTTCGTTCACCGAAATTGATCAATTATTTGCGGAATGCTTACACAGGCCACGCCCGTTGACTATTTAAAAAGCTGGGTACACAAGCCGCACATAAAACCACGTTCTCGAAATATTTCAGTCATTGGAGCGACTTCTACCATGGCAAGACAACTCGTCCTTCTATTCGTGCTCGTCGCCAGCGTCTCTACGTTGATAGTATGTTTTCTACAGTGATTCATTTATTTCTTTGGTAATTTATTTTTCGACTTGGCTATCGAGGGAAGAAAGTTTTTCTGTGGTAGATTTCCTTTCACTGTTCGCTAGTTACTGGTAACTGGGAAATTAGAATGCAGCTTTCCTAAGTTAGACCTTCAGTTTGCTGAGTAATGTAGGTGAAATGTCCGTATTGGATGAAGTCGATAATCTTGAACAATTTTTTAGAAATGCCTGTTCTCCTGACCGCAGAAAACTTCAAAGCCCTCACCCTCGGAGTTTTTTTTTTTTTGTTCATTAGCCCAAAATATATCGCTCTGGGTATCAAAGCCAGAAGAGCCGTTAAAAAAACTTCACCAAAAATGTAAAATTTGGCCTGCAACTGTAATAAAATTATATTTTCAGTGGCCGTTCAACAAAATATTCGGTAGCAGCAACGCAACCACCACGCCGGCGCCCGAAGGAGTGCCAAGCGAACAACCACCAGCACATGAGGCTCCTAATGGGGACCATCCTCACCCGGCAGCCGCTCCACAACAGGTCCCTCCTGGGGCGGAGGAACATCCAGGAGGATCTGACTGAAAACGGTCCCTAACTTCCCAGTGATTTTCATTAGAAATCCAGAGATATTTCGTTCCATTCCTCAAACAACATTTTCCACCTCTTCATGAACTTGAACTTGATTGCCATTGCGTGAATGAATTTTTCTCATTTTCTAACGATGTCATTGTCATAGTACGTGTTCTTCGAAGATCTATTGGATCTTACCGTGCTATTAAACTTCTTTCTTTAAACGAACGACAAGCTCATAAAACTGTTAATTTTCACCTCTTGGCAAGGAAAGAATTGTCAGTGCAAATCAGACTTGCCGCACAAATGCAATATTTTAGATGAGAATCTGGGAGTGTTTGAATAAAGGCATATGCAGATGTTGGAAATAACTATTAAAATTGTTCAAGAGAGGTTATATTTAATCTTATGATTACGGTCCTCAAATCCTTGAAGTTTCACAGAACTCATTAGTTTCACAGCGTAGCCATTGCCATGAAATAGGAAAAAATATGAAAAAAAACTGGTTGACATATTCAAAATTACGCTTTTCCCGCACTCCCTGCCTCGCAACAATTCGCACCACCTCGCCTCACAAAGCACCTCCATGGACTAGCACCTCCAACCTTCAGTGGAAGTGAGTGTCCCATACTAAATCCCATCTTGAGCAACAATGAATTATTTAGCGACATCCGTCGTAACACTTCTTCTGCTCGGATAACAATGTACAATTCTTATTCAACCTGCACTACACGACACCGCAGCTAATTCCATTAAAATGAGTCAAAATGAAGCAGTATTGCCCCAATTCAAAGCATTATGTCCACTAACACCACTGACACCACTTCCCCTGACCCTTTATTAATTAACCGTGCTCTAAATAACGGAAATATACACAACATCCCTTCATAATTCATCCCTTTCGTAAATAAATAAATAATTCAGAGCTTGACCACAATCCCACATCGATCACTTCTCCTGATACCCTTTACCCAGCCATTAGAAGAAGCGGTATCGTACTATTCATTCTGCACCGCCAGAACCTTATCTGGCAAAATAAGGGCTTCCTATTGAGGTCAAAATACCACAAGTCACAGTGTTACTCAGTATCAACTAACATTGTTTCATTCTCTAGTGCTGCTTATTGTTGGAACAATCTCTACTCTCGCTGCATCATGCAACAATGCATCCCAACTGACAATATTTTCGATTATTTGGGGTCGGTGTAGAGCGAGACACACGAGATCCTGCAGGCATCAGATTGGTTGATTCAGCAGGTGCAAAATTATGATGTCGTCAACAAGGGAATCCGATGTGCAACACCGGTAGAAGCGGGGAAAATATATGTGTGGTCAGATGTTACACGGAAGGGGCAGATCTGAGGAGATCTGAAGTGCTGAATGGTGAGGCCAGCCGACCAGCCTGTCCTAGGTCGTGTATGTTGTACTGGAGAACGTTTTGATGCTAGTTGATACAAAAGCGAAGAGGTACGTATAAGGTGATGCAGGCTGGGACGAAATGGAACAAGGAAAACCAAAAACAGATAAAACTATACAGAAAGATGCTAGGTGACGAATAATCATACATTTTGACGAGTACTGGATTTTATGAGTGAGCTGAAGTGGTCCAAGTCGATGCTGAATGGGATGAGTTGGCGAAAAAATGGAAGGTGGAGCACGATGTGGTAGGTAGTGTAAAGGTGCAAAGTAAAGTTAGCAGACACAAGGTGGTGCAAAATGAGGAAAGGTGGTGCAAAGTGAGGCAAGGTGGAGCGGAATGGCGTAAGGTGATGCGGAGTGAGGTATAGTGATGCGGAGTGTGGTAAAGTGAGGCAAGGTGGTGCAAAGTGAGGCAAGATGTTGCAAAGTGAGGCAAAGTGATGCGGAGTGAGGCAGAATGGATCGAATGGATGCAACTTGCTACATGAAAAAGAATTGTGCAGAAAGATTCAATTTAGTTTCAAGTTTTTTTTTGTTTTTTTTTGTTTCATTCAGTTTAGTTTCTCTGGATATCAATGGTGCACGTTCTTGTATTCTTTGTGGAAATATCTTCACAACTCCACTATACAGAAATGTTTCCGCCAACTGAGCCGTCTTTATGAGCGGGGCTGACCATCTCCGTATTTGGATTTCCTACTATATACTTGTTATGAAACAGAGGCTTAACCATTCATTCAAGTAAGATAACAATCGTGGTGACATTTTAAAGCTTGAAAGTTTTTCTGCATAGCAAACGAAAACTTATTACTAAATAATGAAAGACACTTGAAAATATAATGAAAAACGTCCGATATGCCACAATAATAGTGACTCACAATGTATGAATCTCATATAACTGAGTGACTACGCCGTTAATCTCTCTTATCTCTAGGATTATCACGTGTTCTACAAAATAACATTAAAATGTCAAATATACATACAAATGGGCAGCATTTGAGCGCTTCTTGTTCGTCACTCTTCTCTGCACCCTTTCCTAGCGATGATATCGGAGGATATCGTTATATCGTGAGCTTCTTACACTATGAGAAATCGCCTCCTTAGGAGGCCAGCAACCGCTCCCTGCAAAGGAACCGTTTCATTATAATTTTAGAATGTAGATGACTTTCTGCTAATTTGGTGATAGCCTACCTCAGCATAGCTACCTGGCCTTCCCGCTGACGGAGGCGCATAGGACTCCTGGTAGGCCTGAATGTGTCGATGAACAGTTAACAGCTTCTATTAGTTGCATTACTTCAAGCTATATTCCATACCTGTTGTGGTTGCCTCGGCAGAGCTTCATTGTAGCTCGCCCCTGATGGCGCCGGGCCACCTTGTGATACGCGTGACGCTGCACCAGAAAAAGATGGTCCACTTCCCGTTCCTGCCGAGTACGGGGCCGGTCCTCCGCCTGCATAGCTTCCGCCTCCACTAGGTCCAGGCACATATGATGGACCAGGCGCAGGGTAAGACGGTGAGGGAGGAGGTGGTGGAGGTGGTGGAGGCGGTGGTGGAGGTGGTGGTGGTGGTGGAGCTGAGTAGGATGGTGCAGGCGGCCCTACGTAAGATGGAGGTGGAGGACCCGCGTAAGATGGTGGAGGAGGTGGAGGTGGTGGCGGCGGTGGTGGTGGGGCCACGTAAGATGGAAGTTGTGGTGCAGGAGGTGGCGCTGCGTACGATGGCGGCGCAGCGTAGGATGGCGGTGGTGCTGCGTAACCGCCAGATGAAGGTGCCACTGCGTAACCACCGGATGGAGGTGCCACTGCGTAACCGCCGGATGGTGGTGCCATTGCGTAGCTGAAATGATGAGATTTAAAAAATTCATAGAAAAAGCTGTTCTTCTGCTGANTGTCAGCAATGCGTTGTGGTGCAGGCGGCCCTACGTAAGATGGAGGTGGAGGACCCGCGTAAGATGGTGGAGGAGGTGGAGGTGGTGGCGGCGGTGGTGGTGGGGCCACGTAAGATGGAAGTTGTGGTGCAGGAGGTGGCGCTGCGTACGATGGCGGCGCAGCGTAGGATGGCGGTGGTGCTGCGTAACCGCCAGATGAAGGTGCCACTGCGTAACCACCGGATGGAGGTGCCACTGCGTAACCGCCGGATGGTGGTGCCATTGCGTAGCTGAAATGATGAGATTTAAAAAATTCATAGAAAAAGCTGTTCTTCTGCTGATTTATGTTTCTTGTTGGCCTTTCTGGGGAGAAAATTTTCACCCCAACCAAATGTGCTGAAGATGGTCGCCGCTATCGAGTTAGCCCACCACTCCACCAAAACCACTCAGACAAATAATCACCTTGTTGTTTCACCATTATTTCCACACCCCTCTTCAAAACATTCGAAAACTCGTCCGAAAACTGCCCTAAACTCATCAATAACTTGACGCGCCGCACGCATATGCTAATGTAATGCGACCATTCGCTGAAATCCGGTCGAGTTGTCGCAAAAAGCAGCTCACAAGCAGGCACAGCAGGTGAGTTCGGCTACCTTAATAGTTACGTTAGACGATTACACGTCACTGAGTTTCTTAGACGGGCGAGGTGTACGAGAAAGTTGGTGGATCAAAAGAGTTCCGCTCAGTGAAACTGCACAAAAACTCGTCCACTATCATTATAATAAGTTTTTGAACCTTCCTAGCAAAAAAAAAAACAAGAAAGTGGAACTCATCTGCCGTTGCGCCAATTATTCCACGGCTACGCCAGAAAAAAAAGTGCGTCAATTTGGCATGCCCCAGACAAGCTAATTTGTCGTCCTCGGAAACGCGCGCCAATGAGCCCTACCCTAACCTGACACACTCAAATTTATTTTACAGGTTTCCGAACTGGTTTGTGGTAGCTTCCATGGTAAGAGCAATCTTTTTTGAGGAAGAAACTTGTCCTCGGCATAGATGGTGGATTTCGCTGAAGCAAATCGACTAATCTTCTCCATCTGACTGCTACTTTAAAACTTGCTAAACAATTGTGGAAAATTAGTGAAGCTTTCAGAAATTTATTCCGCATGAGTTTGTAGTGGAAAACTTGTCCATAATGCAGCTCTTTTCTCCTTTTTCCTTGCTAATTAAAACATTTCCACAGCATTTCCACATGGTGAATGCTTATGAAGATTATCGCTGTTTAGGAACTTTTCGAGATTCCGATTTCAGAGATAGCATTCATACTTACCTTCCTCCTCCACCGCTGTACGTTGGGCATGGATTTGCGCATTGTGGTGCTGCAGGGGCGCAGCATCCTCCGCCACCTCCACCGAAGCAAGCCAGTAGCGGCGGCGTTCCAGCCATCAAAAGTATGGCTGTGCGAAGAATCTGAATATACCAATGATCAATAACCAATGCGAATAATCTATATGTACCAATAGATGGTTCCTATTAACCTGGACTCTTGTGGCACAATTTTTCTTGACAGTCATTTTCAAATTTTCATTTCAGAAAAATCGCAAGTACCTGGCGATTACGATGGTCTTATGCATGATTCTGTTCAAAGCTGCCAAAAAACTCTTCTTTGAGCTACTTTTTTGAGGAGCATTTGGGCGCCCAGGTCGCCGAAGTTTTCGCACAATGCACCCCCTTGCTAAGAGTACACCTCCTGTTACAGCAACGGAGTGCATCGTGAGGGAACTTCATAGCTATTCTGAAATTCTCTCAACACGCACTCTCTGATAGAAGTGGCATTCCACATCTAAGTTTCAGAAGAATGCGAAGTGCAGGTATCTTATATCTTATATACTTATTTTCGTCTCGCTTCCTCCTAAGAGTTCCCCAAAAATGCGCTCCCTGATCTTATAGTTGTTCATAAGACAAGCGAAAGAGTGCATGGAACGAAATTCTCGTACACCTCCCCTGACACTACCCAGAAGTTTCCTTAAAAAAGGCTCAAAACAGCAAATTTGCGCAGATAATATAGCGATCAGCAGCTCCTGAAAATCATGCAGAAATTTTCAAGACATTTCAGAGATTGGGATCTATTATGAATATTCCGATAGATGGTCTTTTGAGGTTGAGAATCCATAGCACACCTCATCTCGCTTTGCACTAACCCTTCACTACCACAATGCACCACCTTGCCTCACCTAGCATCATCTCGCCTCACCTTGCACCAACATTCCACTCTCACTTTGCACTACCTACCCTCACCTTGCATCAACTCGCCTCAGTTTGCCGCAAATCTCCACCCCCACTTTGCAGCACCTTGCCTCAACTTGCATCAGCTCGCCTCATTTTCCATCACCTCGCCTCATTTTGCACCACCACGCCACTTCACCTCATTTTGCATCATATTTTTGAATTAAGTCTTTGGAGCTGCAGACTTACACAGTTACTCTATACTGTTCAAGCAAATTTGATGGTATATTAGTTACCATTTTGTTCGTGGCAATTACATGACCTGTGTTTTAGTATGAACTAACTTCTCCATGAACTTTTGCAAGCCCACGTTTCCTCTGCACAAGCTTCACCAATGCTCGTGACACCGGGCACGCAGAGAGCTGTTCACGTGGAGTGAGATGACAAAAAGCATAGGAGGCTAGTACGGCCACAGACGGACAGCGTCTATTAGGAACGATTACGGGCTAGTCTCTGGATGTTTTATGGAGAAAAGTAGGACAAAGTAGGAGAGCTTCCCCGTGAAACTATCCGGTGTTTTCACTATACATGACTTCCGGGCAGGACTGGATGGATTTAGGAAATTCTTCAGTTGAAGATCTCAAAATTATTTTTCCTCTCTCCTCTTTTCTTTCATCACGCTACAGGTCTAAAAAGTCCTGAGACATAAGAAACATGGACAACACAAATCAAGCTTTTCCTTCACCGTCATTTATTGCTGTGGGCTAATTCATACCGTCTGCACCTCCATTTGAAGCAGACCTACAACTGAACAACTGAAGATTTCTCGCTATTAGGAATTACTGCAACGATTTCATAACTACGACAATTTCTCGCGACCAAGTGAAGATAGTAGTACGACCCTGAAGAAAACTTTCTCCCATGTCATACGTGCGTCCGTTTCGGCCTATTCATCAGCAACGAGCCCCGTCTACGCCGAGACGGATGCCGCTCATATAAATTGGCTATAGTTCAACAAATTGACGAAAACTAGAGGGACTCAAATAGGGGTAGTGCTAGCGAGGAGTAGAACTTAGGGTAACATGGTTCTCATCACTGTTTTCAACACTTCTCGGAAAGGTGGAGCAGGAACCTAGGACCTGTATCCAGGTTAATTTGCTCTGCCGGATAAACGTGATCAAGGCACTAGTTGGGGGTGGTTTGGATGATAATAATAATAAGTTACTGTAGGATATGGGTTCGAACTGTGGCTCGAGGTAACATTGTTCTCATCACCGTTTTCAGCACTTCTTGAAAAGGTGAGGCAAGAACCCAAGACCTGTAACCAGGATAATTTGCTCTGTCGGATAAGCGGGATCAAGGCACTAGTTTGGGGTGGTTTGGATGATAATAATAATATGTTACTGTAGAATATGTGTATCCACCCGTTTCTGTGCAGGATACCCTAGTTCGTTGGATAAAAATCCATCATCTGGTGCATCCTCAACTTGCATTACCATTCGCCAGTGCACCGCATTTGCGCCAAGGAATGAACGCGTGAGTGGAATAATCTTGCTGTATAGCAAGGTGGATAAAAAACGTGGGAACGCGTACATAACTGCCTTACGGTTAGATATATCTCAAGATTAAGAAATAATATTTTGCATATAGTTCAAGGAGTGCTTTTGAGGACAGGGCTGTCTTTAGTCAAATTAATGTGGGTAAATATTGTCCTTTGATCTCTATAAAGCATTGAGGACAGGGCTGTATTTTAGCTAATAGGCGTAGCTTAGGAAATGCTCTTAAGCTACGCCTATTAGCTAAAATACATGGTCATGGAAAAAATCTTAGCCAAAATGTCTTCGGTAAAAATTGTTACCCACCCATCAGCAACAGACATACAGTGCTGGCCAAGAAGACATCACCTTTTGAACTTTTGTCCATAACTTCTCTCTAAGTGAAGCTTGAATTTCCTAATTTTGGGAGATAATGCAACTACTCATTGCTAATAGACAGAACTACTGTGATTTCCTCTGTACCTCAAGTCCTCATGAGAAAAAATTTTTTCACTCAACGAGGTTAAAATCATTACTTTGGCACTACTCACGTTCAACTACTATGCGACTTCCACTAGCGGAATTTCCACCAAAGTCGAACTTATCCCAATGGATGGGTTCACATCCAAGGTAATTTCGGCAAGTTGATGAGGAATCCTGACATATACAGAGCTCAGTTAACACACCATTGAATTGACCTCCTTCGGCAGTTTCAGCCACTCTGGATCTCAATTACGGCTCTATTTTGAGTTGGATCTTATTCTACATGATGCTCTAGCCTATGCAAAAGAGAACGCTTGTACTGGAGCTCGCTGGATGCCCAACCAATCCAGATACCCTAGCTGGACACAAGGTCAACAGTGGGGCACCTTATGGGTTTCACTATTTGTATTTTTATTTCAGCGGAGAAAGATAAGTTCACAAGTGCTTCGTTGTTTCTGGAGAACCGACATGGTTGCTAGAATGTCTTGGTAGAAGATGACATCTGAAACTCTTTAAAACTGATAAATTACGAGGGCTCAAGGTGAACACCAGCAACCACCTGTAAATGGCTGTGAGCCTCCGTGCGCTATTTTCGAGGCTTCACTCTCAGCATGATCGAAGCGTAATTGTACAAGCACTTTTTTGAGCCACCTGACCGATTTTATGCCTACTCTGCCCGCTTTCGCAGAAATAGAGCACGATATCTCACTCATCTGACGGATGCTGAGCACCAGGGCATTTTTGCGTTCCCTACCTTGCATGATTCGAGACTTGATGAGTGCTATATTTCCATGCTGCATTCTAGAAAATTATGCATTTTATATGAAAACCCCCTTATCAACAAGGGTTCCGTTCTTCCCCGAAATAAAAATGCAAAGCTTGAAGCCTGTGATGTGCACCATTCGTGACCGTATGTCCGGCTCAGATATCTGCAAAAGTTCAGCATCCTGCGATCTCCTGTGCAAGCGTTCTGTTCTTTGCTTAAGCTAGAACATCATGCAGAACAAGATCCAGATAAAACAGGGCTGTACGAGCGCTCCAGAATGGCTAAAACTGTGGAAAGAGGTCAATTCCTAGGTGACGTCAACTGAGCTTCAGAGATCTTAGGATTCAACCCCAGCCAACCGAAAAATCTGTTGGATATAAGTCTATTCGCAGAAAAAGATTCGATTTTGGCAAAAACTCCACTGGTGGAAGTCGCACAGTGGTTGAATGCAAATGGTGCAAAATCAAGAGTTTTGATTTTTTGGGTAAAAAATTTTTTCTTATAAAAATTGGCAGGCGCGGTAAAGATCTTAGTAGCGCAATTTGTCAGCAATGCGTTGTTGCATTACCTCAAAAATTGGAAATTTCAAGCTTCACTGGGAGAGAATTTATGAACGAAAGCTCAAAAGGCGATATCTTTTTGGCCAGTATTGTATATAAAAATTAGACAATTGGACAAAAATGTGTAGCAAATAGAACGACTAAACCCTCACCATATCCTGGTCGCAGTGACTGAAATATGTATCGATTCGAAGCACAGTAGCAGCTTGTTCGTATCCAAGCTTTCGTTCGCTGCTTAAATCCTCCTCCGATGACTTGAGGTGCTCGACCACGCCCCCCATCCAAATACCCGCCCTATACCCGTAGCGAACCACATCTCGCTGGTTGTAACCGTTAGCTGGAATATTTGATGCCAAGGTGGGCGTGGTGACAAGGGGTGAAAAAGAGGCGAGAGAGGGAAAAAAATTGGCGAAAAGTCCACTGCCATGATGTGACCTTGAGAAAGTTGGGAACATGGTCATGTTCTTATATTTTACATGACGGTACCTTACATGACAACTTTTACATAAAAATGGGTATGGAACATGAAATTAAGGCAAAACCTAACAAAAACTGCTAGAAATCCATAGGTGCACTTGTTCATCCGCGATGGTAGATTTGTGCAGTTGTTCTTTAGAAGTTCTACACAGTATGTAACAAGCAAATTACTATAAGCAGTATTGCAATAGCAGTAGTAGAGAATGGGTAACATTCCACCGTCACCGTAGGCACCGCACACATATACACAGTTCCTCATTCCAGCCATTCCAGCTGGAGGCGACGTGACTTCTTTAAAAGCCTCAAAGCGTGTTGAGCCTTTGGCTTCCAAGATATGAAAGTTTTTCAAGAGCGTCTCTAATGGTCTAACGGCTAGCTGGGATGGACGTTCTGTTTGCGAGCAATTTCGACTTCTCACTTTTTCAACTTCCATGACGGTATTTCGTGCGGTTTTACTGCTAGTGCACGTCCCTTCAGCATGTTAGCATTTCATCAAGGATTTCCCCATTTTCCAAGGAATCATTTCGGCTTGCTAATTGGTAGTGGACTTTTTCAGTTTTTTGTTGAGATTTCCGTATGGCTAACCTTGATGTCTTAGGTTTTATAGGAGGTTTCAATAATCCGGACCCATCCGCCGCGCCTTAACATTGAATCGAGCTTAGTAACTGCAGGCATGTAAGTTTTAGCACACATTTGGGAGTAGAAATGAATGTAAAAATAAATAGATAAAAATAATAATTGAAGGTGTATGTAGATGTGTAGGCTGCATATCAGGTTGCGGCTGATGCGGCGCAGCGAGTGAGTCCAGTCCACTGAAATCTCCTATATCTGTGCCTGGTAGACCCTATTATATATACAGCCCAATGACTTTGTGAGTGCTTCTGTGACTTTGTCTGCATTTGCGACTACGGTGTAGTTATTAGTCGGCTGATCAACTGGTTGCATCTAATTTTAGTACTTTCCCCTGTAATTTGATTTCTTCATGAGATGAATATGCAAATGCTTCTCCTCCGACCTTCAAACAGCTGGCTAACACCTCTCGTTCATTCCCCTCTCGCCCTCTCAAGACTCGCTTTCGTCGGAATTATTCAAGATTTCCTGTAAACACGGAATTGGAAAAGGCCACGGCAACTAGCTGAGATGTTACAAAACCGGGCGGATGTGCAAATTTCACGCACTCCAACTGTGCGTGCTGAGCCGTTTTTACGAGTGATGCTACGCTGCGTGACGTCGCCGCCGAAACCCCTCACCTTTGTTGGGGTCGTGGATACGGGACGGAGGTCTCTGGCAAACCAGGATTGGTAGCGACGTGGAAAGAAAGCAACGCACAGACAAGTGCAATGGAATAGAGGGATTTTCGATGGAAGGGAGGTGAGCTTCATTGTCTAGTAGTCTGTAAAAACTTATATCGTTTTCTAGAATTCAATTCTATAGATGGCAATACTATAAGCTATCCGTGAGCTAAAATGCGAAATACAGTGCCTTACACCAGTTGAACTCTTTCATATTTATTTGCTCTTGTTCATATTCTATGAGTCCACGTTCTCCACTTATCACTTCTCTATACTCCTCAGCCTGCATCACCTTGCATCACTTTGCACCACCTCGTCTCAGAAACTACAGCGTTTTGCACTACCTAACCTCTCATTGCATCACCACTTCTCATCGTGCTCCTCACAAGTCTGTCTCTATTGGTAAGAATCATGTTCCATATCCACTTTCACCTTAGTCTGCACCAACCGCCTCAATTTGCACCACCCTTCATATCTTCGCCTCCGTTTTCCACATCTCCGGGGAACCGCCTCAATTCGCACCTCCTCTACTCTGCACCACTTACCTCAATTTGCATCACCTTCCATAAATTTCCATGAGTCACAAATTCCCTGTCAGGGTGCCTACCACCTCTCAGATTACCAAGGTTAGGATTCATAAACGCATAACCTAGCAGTAGCAGATTGACAAACCAACTTTCAAACTCTGCGTCTCTTAACACTATGTGGTCTATAAGATAAATAACCACGCTGACAACCGTTAGTTTGCTTGGCTAACTTTTCATGAAGGCCCAGGTGGGCTCTACGTGGGCTCTGCTCCCGCTATGGGAGTGAACGGTGGGGAACCTCTTCATTCTGTCCCGCCTAATTTCCACATCAGGGAAGAGGCTTGAAACGGGTTTTCTTAATTTCTGCACGGAATCATGCATACCTTTATGATCGACAGCTTCTCGCGTTTAATTTCACATGAAATTCTCCAGAAAACGATTTTGAGTGACATCGCTTTCAGCCACATAGAGCCGCGTTTGAGCGCAGGTGGTCCCAAAATTCGCGATGTCGTCGAAGATTCCCCTTATTTGTAATGAGCCTATCCAGCAAATGCGATTCATAGATTTACAATTGCATCTGGTTATGGAAATATGTATAAGGCGTCACCGGCGCTTGCCGTTTAATCGGATTCTCAAGAAATAACCGGAACTAGAGGAGTTCCACGGACTATTCATCTATGAGACCTCGGTTTTACCCACGCTGTTTCATACGATTTCGACTTTTCAGGGTAATCCCACACCAAAACTAACTGCATCATGTTTATTCTGTATTCAAGAAGGTTAGCCACTAATACAGGGGAGCCTTATTTTTAATTTTTCGGTGCTGATACCAGACAGCCTTGGCTTTGGCTCGGAATACAGAAAATAGATGCGTCCTTCCTTCATCTTTTTTCGATGATGGAATTTCGTCTGTATTTTCCTATGGCGCGATTTCTCTTCTGACGCTGAAATAGCAATGTATCATGGAAAACGACCCTTTTCTGGGCCTGTGTTGCCAAATTACGTAATCGTTAGTCTACGCTGCTCTACATCATGTCGCGATTTTTTTCGCTCACATTACGCAATGTTTTCCCAGCTAATTTTCTCCTACGGAACGATTCTCACTTCTAGATCGGAAATCAACGCTAATTACGCAGGTGAAGTGTGGATCGCAAGTTCAACCATTTATGGAGAACTTTCGGTATCCGGTAAACTTCCATGCTTCACAAGTTCGCTGGACTGGAACGCTCGGAAACGTTCACTATAAAAGGTCATCCGATTGGTTATTTTGATTATAGTTAGAAACGAACCACAATTCATCTTACTCCCAGAAGTTACCGTAAGACCAACAGCTGACCGGCCTGAACTTTTCATTTTGTGATAATGGTTTGTTTAGAACTTACCCGCCAATCCTAGGTTAGAGTTCATGGACTCATAACCAAGCGAAACCAGGTTACCAAACCAACTTTTACGTTCTGTATCCTACAACACTAAATAGCCTTTAGGATAACCAATCACGCTGACTACATATCGTCGCTTTGTGTAGTTAAAGTTTCACGAATCCCAGCCTTGAAATCTGGCCCAACCCAACGCTATATGCTTCATTCATATTTCACGCTTGAGCTGCTCCACATCCATGTAGCGCTTTTTACCGCAGTTCTCCGCTATACGCCGATATGTTTTATGTAGCGGCATCAACGACTCATCCAGCGCGGCCGATCGTTGAGCAGGAAGAATTCCTTGAATAGCCGGTTGGCTTGCTGTTCACAGGTGTGCTGTGAGAACAGGGGACATTCACTCGTAAATGACTACCTTTTCGGAACTGGTACTCAGTTACGAGTCAATCAACCGTAACAGGGGCGGGTTTTTACCCAGGAACTTACCTTGCCTGTAGGGGCGGACTCTTTGTCCCCCAGAAGAAGCCTAAGAGCGGGAAGATCCTTATACGTCCAGGGGTCATTCTTCTCGGTTAGCATGGGCTTAGAAATGGGTGATCGCTGGTATATCTTTTACCTAGTACTTTACCGCATGCTCCGGGCCCGCATGCATCACCGGAAACATGAGTAAACCCATATCCGTAGGTATAACTACCCATGGGTAACAGTTGGGTGCAGACACCATCACGTTTGGGTGAACATCTTCATAATGAATACAACCAAGAAATGAATTCTGGGGAAATCGAAGGAAACCGAGACTTTTTATGGATTTGATTGTGGAAATCCTGATAGTCCCTATAACCGGAACCCCAAGTTTGCCCCAATATACAACAGTGTTCCCTAAGTATCCGAGCTGCCATTTTATTTCCAGCCTGCATGGACTGGATTTTACAAGAACATCGCAGCATCCATAGACCGATGTTGTAAAGTTTAAGGCGCAGTTAGGCTGACAACCAATTTCAAACTTGTTCCTCTGGAAATGAGAGAAAAACTGGGAAACGACAAGTAGGACGAGTTGTGGGTAAAAACAAAATCCTGCTCTATAGCTTCTGACTTGTGAATTAACTGTAGAAGTAAAAAAAATAACCCCAAAACCAGGCCCAGATACAGCATTGGAAGGGCTGGTAAACTCATACCCATGGGTAGCAGATGAGTATAGACAAGAGCCCGGACGCATAAGTGGGGGAATGGGTAATCTCATACCTATGGGTAGGGGTTTCCTTGGGTGCAGCTGGTTGTAGATGACGTCATGAATGGATAAGCAAGGTGGCGGGTGCCACGGATTTTTGCCATGGATTTTCGTATACCTAAAGAGTCAAGGGATTAGACCTAGCATTGAGTTTACTCATGGTAAGCACGATTACCCCAAAAGTTTCCTTCCGTTTGACAGTCGCCAAAAAGTTTACCTCCAGCGCCCAGGGGTGGTATCCATTACTGAGTTCACCCATGCTCGCTGCCAGTACCCTCAAGAACCACCCCTTCCTTGGGAACATTTGAAAAGCCGGATAATCGATATTACCCATGGTGAACATGTTGACGTGCCCAAATTTACGTTTTACATGGGTCTCATGGTGATGTTCACCCACACATGACGGTGTCTCCACCTAACTGTTACCCATGGGTAGTTATACCCACGGATATGGGTTTACCCATGTTTCCAGTGATGCATGCAGACCCGGAGCATGTGGTAAAATACGGGTAAAAGATTTACCAGCGATCACCCATTTCTGAGCCCAGGCTTACCGGGAAGAATGACCCCTGAAAGTGTAAGGACCTTGCCGGTCCTAGGCTTCTTCTGGGGGACATAGAGTTCGCCCCTACAGGCAAGGTAAGTTCCTGGGTAAAAAAAACCGCACCTGTTACGGTTGATTGACTCGTAACTGACTACCAGTTTGGAAAAGGTACGACATTTACGAGTGAATCTCAGTATGACACTAAACACTACAGTTATCCGGAAATCTCATGTCCTTCAGGATGACAGCTCATTTTGCACTTAGGGGGGGGGGCTATTTTCCCGTCACACAACATTTACGGCCCTATTCTAGAGCGTCTAGCCTACATCTAAGCCTTTTTGGCTAGGAACAATCCGGCGCAGTCGTATTTCACCACCATTAATTGGATTTTACGGTGCCGCATCCAGAGAATGCGTATGTCCTACATGTACCCAAGAATCCAGAATCCTTGGCAAGGTGGGACTTGTTCGCACAATGATTGCTTTTAAGGTCCGGTTACTCAGTAATCATCATAGTACCAGGGATCGAATCACATTAAATTTTCATACCAGTGACAAGATCCATCACACCTTTCATGTCTCGACAAGAGTTCCATGAGTTCAGAAACTCGAATTTGTGCCCGGATCGGTGAACATAACGCATCCATCAATGGATGCTTTGATGCTTTTAACAGTACCTGTCTGGTTGAACGAAGGAACGAAACGCCTCTGCAAGAGCCATAATCCCTCTAGAATTTGCCTAACAAAAAGGTTCCTTGTTCGGGATCCTCCTTGGGATGTAGTGGGAATTGTGTACGTGTAGCTGGTCAAACTAATATCCAAGTAATGCGAACAGTGTGGAAAAATATTTCCATTTATCAAAGCAACAAAAATTGCATTTTAACTTCTAGGTGTGGGAACCGGCACTACTCGGTCAATTCTGACCGTCGATTGGAACTTTTTTCCACTAATGGAGGAGAAATTTCTCGTCTAAGGAAATTCACGATCGCTACTGATAAAAACTTAATGGCATCAAGCATCACTTAGCACTTCCTCATTGGGTCCAGCTTGATTTCTCGGCGACAAAGGTAAAAAATTGAATTTTCCTGGTTGTTCAAATCTTATCCCCTGAAACTATGCAGGGACCGCATGCATCAGTGGGATTACCCAGGGTAAACGTATCAACAGCCCGCAAATTTACTCACGGTTAACAGGGCCGATTGTGGTTACCCAGAGCTGATGTGTTAACACCACACGAATTTGTCCATCGTAAACACATGCGTGGCAACGTTTACCCTGGGTAATCTTAATAATGCATGAAGGTCTAGAGGCCGTATGCATCATTGAGATTATCAAGGGTGAACTTGTCAACACCATAAAGATTTACCCATTGTTGCCATGGGCGTCAACACGTTTACCCTGGGTAATCTCAATCGTGCATGAAAGTCTAGAGGCCGCAAGCATAATTAAGATTACCCAGGGTAAACCAACATCCCTCAACTTACCCATAGTTAACATGGACGTCACCGCCCTTACCCTGGGTAACCTCAATTATCTATTTAGGTTTAAGTACGATTACTCTCATGGGTAACACGTGCAAGGAACCTTCCTGGGGTTGACAAATCACATCTTGGTAAAATTTCCAAAAGATGTGTACTCCAGGGCTTGGATGGATCATTGAAGTTACCCGGGGTAAACGCCTTGATTTAAGTGCTAGCGATGGGTAAACTTGTACTGTGCAACGACGTTTACCTTGGGTAATCCCAACTATGCCCCAGGAAAAGTGGAGAACTTGGCTTTTTCAACAGAAAGCCTGTCCGCTTGAAAATGAGCTAACTTCCCTTCCTGAATCCGGCGCTATTCCTCACAATGCCCTTGAGTAAATCTTCATCTTTACTTTCTGGCTAAAAATTACCCTCCTATTCCTTTCATTCCTGATCAACAGGACCTCCTAGGAATCGCTGCGCTTGCAGCTTAGAAATCATACTTTTTATAGTAAAGGATCGCTGGAAGTTGCAAGCGATTCCAGTCCATTAATTCAAACACGTTCGAGCCGCGATCCGAGTCACCCACCATTTGAGGTGTCTATAAGCCGCTTTTGCAAATCCTTGAGGCAGCAAATCTTTGGAATCAGTTTAGAGTTTCGTTCCAGTTCTTCGCTCATAAGAGCGGGATGAGGAGGGGAGGGGGGAGGGAAGCTGAAGTGCGGAAAATTGGTCAAGGATATTTGCATTTTTCGAGAGCCTAAGCCGGGGCCTAGAGCGGGGTGCTGGAGGGGGGGGGGAGATTCCAGCAACATTTCCGTGGATTTGATTTATAGATCTCCTTGGAACAGCCTATAGGTGCAGAATACAGATGTTCAAATGTCTGGATAATAGCAGCATCTATCTATGAAATGAGATAGGTACTAGCATAATTGCTTTTACGACTTCTAAATTACCCTTGTTTATGACGTCATCAAGGAAACCCCTGGATCCACCAATTTGCTGAAGGTGGGACAATTTTCCCATAAAAAATTCATCGGTTAAACAGGTATAATTTTAACATGGAAATGTTCCACATGTAGATTTTCCTACGTACTCCTCGCGGGTTTTTTTTCAATGAGTTAAGAATATTCATTAGACTGCTAGAACGCAAAAAAAAATTCCCGTGGGGAAAATCAAAATTTTCTCGTGTGCTCTGGCTAGGATCTTTTCCTTTCTCATGTGGTCCGGATCGGATCTTTTCCAATTCGACGAGAAGTTTTTCTCGGTCATCTTTTTCCTCTCCTCTATTCGTACATTATTTCGCCTCCGACTAGAATTCCCCATGAATCACTGATTAGAGCGGATTCAGAGTTTTATAGTCATGCGCATCAATCCAGGATTCCTCGTAATGAATGGAACGCGTTTTGATCCATCTGTGCTTCAGTGATCCCCGAGGTTTCGCAGCACAATAGCAGTAGCTGCTGATCCTACCCCGGGGCACGATAGCAGCACTTGCCGCTGTTGTGCTGCTGATTACGTAGTAGGCTTGTGATCTTCTGATATCGTTTGAGAACTGCAGTGCTCCAAGCATATACTTAGGAAACTCATAATAAATCAGCTAAATTTCCTGTATGTCTGCGTCTCTTCTTGTTATAATTCTCTATATAGGGCTCTGCTTCTCTGACTCTAACTAGCTTTGCTCTCTAAAAACACTTTATTATACATATTTTATTATAGTTAAGTAGTTTACATCAATGTTTGGGAAAGCTATGAAATACCGGTCGAAAGCAAAAAGAATACAGACATCAAGTAGCGAATATCAAACTCATTTCAAAATTTAGGACTTGGGGTACTGTATATTACCGTACCATGATAAGCAGAATGTTCTGGATAACATACATTTGCCTAAAAATTATCAGAATCAATCTCGTATCGAGAAAATTCAACATTAATTACAACACGACTAGTGGGCACATCGGCGACGAGCATTTCAATCAATATCAATCAATAATCATTAATACTGGGGAATACAAGATAAATATATCACAAAGGTGGTGTCTCGATAATAGCGTCAATTTCTGGATCAATAATTTCCTTGAGACATTTGGGACACTTTAATAATGGCCGTGGTTGGAAAAGGGCGCGAAAACTGGGAATCGCAGCTAGAGACGCAGACTCTGCTTCTCTGCGCTCACCCGATTACCTTTTGCTAGTATGCATCTACAACGCTCTAATATGTCTAGCGACCTGCGAATCGTAAGGGATACTGTAGCTGAATCTATGTTAATAACCTCTCGTCGTGACCATGTAGTTAGGATCGCCGAGTCGTCGCGCGTAAATCGGCAAATCGCTTCGTCGATCAATACTGACATCGCTGGAGTTTGAACTGCACCCGGAGCGTAGCGACGTGGCTGTAAGGCGCTCAAGTCGACTTGTTGATCGTTTCAAGCTAAAAATCATATATTTAGACTGGTTATTTATTTATCTCGTAAACTAGGGGCAATCAATAATCGATCGATAACTCACCCTCCGCATACATCCTTGAAAAGGTATGTGAGGAGTACGGTACACAATACTGTCAAGGTAGCAAATGCAGTACATGCGGCAAACAAAGCTGTCTGGTTAAGACATGTCAGCTGTGGCAGCGTCGGCATAGGCGCGGCGTTCACCGCTGAAGAAATCAATATCTTTTGTCTTAAGAAAAATCAATATCTATGGTTCCAAAAGTCGCGCATTGACAGATGTCAAAGCAGCGTCGTCTTGACTTTTCTCAGCGATTTACAAGTACTGTACAAAGGATGGGTATTGATTAGTTAGAGCAGAGACAGCTAAACACTAACAAAGACTTGAAATCTTTGGCAGCGTCATGTCATACCATGTCAAAGACTCTGTGTCTCTACCATGACACTTACCTTCCGCTGTGGATGGATCGTCAACTGGCCGCAGGGTCAATTCTTCCGTCATCACGTCTATGATCTGATCGGCAAGCCGTCTGCCTGACCTCTCCGAAGCTGAAAAAATCGATATATCGATTAATCAAGAACGCTGAAATTGATTCATACCTGGTCGAATAATCGGCGCTGCACTGGTGCTTTTCACGAAGATCTCCAGCGGATGATCATTGATGATCTCGGGAATCATTGGTATGGTCCACGGAAGTTCATTTGTCTCAGTAGTTGCGAACCAATCAATAGTTGATTGCTCTGGCTAAAAATTATCGATTTTTTTGGTAAAGTATGCGGTCATAGCTTGCTTTTTCCGCCTAAAAATCCAGTGCAACGGATGCTCCAAGGGGGGCTGGGTAAGTCCCGCCCACTTCCACTGATCAATGCACCTTTTTGGATGCTTTCCAGCATAAATACACCTCAATATAGAGCGATAGAACACTGAAGAAGAAAAGGCCAGTAAGGGTGAGGTAAGCTCCGCCCACACGGATAAGAACGGAATAAGCATTGTTACAGTTTCTACGATTAGATGGTTGTGGCGCATGTGGGTGGATTGTATTCTTGCAATTTTGAAGGAAGGCGGAAAGTATTACTTGTTTGTAGCGAGGCCACGCCCACTCACTCGACTGCTTCTCTGAAACTAGCCGGCAAATCTTGATCAAAAATAAGCGCTTACTGGCGGTTCAGTTGTCAACATTTTCAGCGTTGTCTGACGCGCATCCATGCTCTGCGTCCCTGACTCTGGTGCGCTGGTTGTCTGCGTCTCTTCTATTTCCGTCCCATTGTTGTCTTCACCCATGCCGTCTTGCTCTTTTCGCCATGGGATTCCAGGTTCCATTTCAGGGGAGTACACTGAAAATGCGGACAGAATCGATTTGATTCGGAAAAATGTGGAAATGGGCGGAGCTTACCCGGTGGGTGAAGCGTTCCATCGAGAATTGCATTACCCATTGCGGATCGGAGGGTTCCTTCGAATGTGGCTAACACCTGAAATAATGAAGTTGAGGAAAAATCAATAAATCAATACCATTAGCGTATGAGGGATTAAGCTGGCTACGGTGGTCTGTTCTAACCACACCAACTACAGACAGGGTAGATGAACACTTGTAGTTAGGCCACGCCCCCTAGGCGCAACAACAGTTTCGTTTACGTCGAGGCAGGCATATGAATGTCTCTGTGCTTCTAACTGCGTATTTCACTTTCGAGTATGGCGAGTTGCACCATCTCAATATTGATCGAAAAATATTGATTACCTGCGTCGGATTCACTAGTGGATCCACGACAGAGTTTGGCATGAATTCATTGCGAGGAATGAGTGGACAGTTCGGTGGCTGAAATAACAGGGATCAAAAAAATAAAAATTAAATTAAAATTAAGATAATTTTTAAAAAATAAATAAAATAATAGAGTCTGAGGAGTGACCGTAACAGGAAATTAGAGCACTCTCTTTCTCTGCGCTCTAGCCTCCGAAAAAAACAAACGAGTACACCATTTGCTCACATCAGAACGGTGCCTGTGTGTGATTTTTTGCATTTGAGCTAAGTTTGAAACAGGAAATATCGATTTATAGGTTGTGACAAAATTATTGATTTTCAGTCGGCTTACCGTAATCCCTAGGCATTCGTTGTCTCTTCGATCGCATATTTGAACCTGGCATTGGAACTGTACGTTGCTACGGTCGGGAAATACAAAAGCCTCAACGATCATGTAGGCGGACGAAAGGGACGGGTCGTAGATGATTGGTCGAAGCTGGACGGGTAGCGACTCGGGACACCTGAGTGAAAAAAAACCGTTTCCCATTATTTCAATAATCAACCAATGGCCTAAATACTCCCGGATTTTTTTAGTGCAGAGATATCACCGACTCTATGTGTAAAGATTCCATTACAAGAGAAAAAGAAAAGAAAACGCTAGAAGGTGGGAAAATGGGCGGAGCCAGTCCAGTCTCTAATTGGCTGACACCAGACAAAAGCAAAATTTAATTTGAAGCACAATTTGAGCATTATCAATTTCACCACATGACCACGACGCCCCCGCGACCTAGTCCGTATTTGCAGACAACACCACTGAAACCACATATTCACTGGAACTCACCCCCTTTCATCGATTATCGGTATGGATAGTCCTGTACTATCGATTGCATTGCAATTTCGTACCAACATCCCGTAGCGAGCTTCAAAAATTGCATTTAATCTCAATCAATATTTGTAGCGAGACCACGCCCACTCACTGCTTGTCCTGCAATCCCATCTGTGCACAAGGTTTGCGCCAATCGTTGACGTTCTGACCCGCGGACCGTCGGGTGCGCCTTCTCGAATGGAATATTCACATTCGGGCATCAATGTCGTTTGTTGCTCCAGTGATTCGGATGGAATGTTACTGTAAGCAAGGGTACTGTAATCGTGTACTGTATTTTTAAATTCAAAATGGGTCTATTTCAAAGTGATTCCTCTACTAATCTCGTCCACAGTATAATTAATTTCGAGTAATACAGAAATCTGTTTGAAAGCACTCCAAAAAATTGGAGCTCATATTGATTTATCGATTTCATCGATCGACCCACCTCACTTCCATGTCCGTGTTCACAGTCTTATCGATATACGCATAGAAACAGCGTACATTATAGGCACGATCCACCTTGGTCATGAAATGCGGATGAAAATTCGTCACGAATGTCAGCACATAGTTCATGCCATGTGGTTGCAGCTGAAACCTCGGTCGATTATTGATTTGTTGATCGACACTCAAGATAGCTGACCTGTCTGATTCTCCGCATACCGCAGTCACCAATCCTAACCACAAATGTTGCTCCGGCAAAATCGTTGCCGTAGTATTCTTGGCGGCACATCTCGATACCGTAATGTCCTTTTACGTATATGTTGCCCCTGGAAAAATCAATATCAATCAATATAAGGGGATAAGGTTTCAAAGATATAGGAACGCAAGGGGACTTCGAGAAGCAACCTCATAAAAATTCGATGTTTCTCCATAATTTACAAAGAATATCAGAATATTTATTGATTTTCGTCATGGGGTAGAGACGCAGTGTACACTTCTGCACTCTCCTTCTCTGAATCTCTCTAAAAACAACGGACCTGAAAGGCGCTGACGTCCGTACTGAAAATGTGATCGCATCCTCACTGCATTGAACGTCTGGTGTGCTGATCACCTCATTATCGACTCGATTATCCAATCGATAATTGTTCGGCAAGATCTACAAATAGTGATACTCTGCCTCTCTGTGCTCTAGCTGTCAAGCCATGTAAAGATACCTGTGCGACAACTGCTAACCAAAGGTGAGCCACATATAGAATTATCATTCTCTGAGGTCTAACCTGAAATGACATGTAATTTACGTGTAAGGTGAGCTTAACGTGGAAATTGGTGACGATTACGGTAAGAAAAGTGGACTGCATTGAGATACAGTAATCCTGGACAGTAATAGAGCAGGCAGAGAACGGTTAGTAGCTGCACAACTAACAATGAACTAGCGGATTCCCCCGCCGCAAGCGATTTATGCTAACGAAGCTCCGCGCGGCAAATTCGGATTTCAATACAGTACGAATTTTAATTACGGGGGTACTGTGGGGTTATTGGTGCAATTACACAATGCGTACACATTAACAGAAAGTGAGCGTAAACCTGGCTTTCAAGTATAAACCGAAGAAAGTGCTTGTGAAGAAATTTTTGACGGTCAGTCCTTATAAGGTTACACGTCATGATCAGAGGTGGATAAATGGCTAGTACAAAATTTTACAATTTCCGGATACAGTTACAGTATGCGAAAATACTGTATTGGTGTTACTGTACTGCGAAAACTAGTGCACTTGCACCATTTTGGATAAAATAGATAACTTCTGATTGTTATATAATTAATTCTCTCGGTTAAATTGACGAATAAATTCTCTAGCTTCCACTATGAATAAACTTTGCGCTCATGCGTGTGGCTGCGATGCGGCTCACCTGCCTCTATGGCCAATCCAAAAATCGATGATCAGCATTTGTCAGTGAAATTCATATCTACACTTCTAAGTGGTTCATTTCGGATCGACCGTGACTTGTCATTGATTTTCAGGTCTAGCAAAGGTCCAAGGCGGCCGCATCGCAGCCGCACGCAGCATGAGGAGTCCACACCGCCGCTGCTCACCTTGGTACTACGCTAGTAAACTATGACTCTCCAGGAATACATCCAGAATGAAACGGCTAACTTATAAGTGGGTGAATTCGAACGGAATCGTCATTTGTCGCCATTGACTGTGTATGTAGTGTAGTTACACAACAATAACTCCACGAAATTAACAGAATTTGGATGTAGAGCGTTATACCTGGAGAGGGCGGAGCGCCCAAGCTCTGCGATTGGTCAATTCACGCCAACGGCCAATCGTAGAGCTCGGTCCTGCCTGCCTTTCTCGGTATGACGCCGCACACCCACAGAATTTATTCTAGAAGAAAATCAACACAATTAAATTCTTAATAATAAAAATTCAATCGTGGTGACGTCACCACTACCAGGACCACTGCATAGTCTCAAATCCTTATCAGATGTTGTGCATGCATCCACGCTAAGTTCAAGTATAAACGCAAAAAAAAAAACTTGAATGCAACGTTTATCACAGGTGGACGAGTTTAATCGTACTCCTAAATCGTCAATTGTAGCATTGTACTAATAAATTAAGTTTAATTTTGACAAATTGCTTCAACACATCTGATCAATTTCTGTGATACCTGCGATTATTGCGCCATTCGAGAAAAACGTTCGGCTCTGGAGAGATCCAGCAAATTCAGCTTGTAATAACTCGTCCAAATATCAGAAAACTCGTCCGAAAAACCAAATGTGATCTATTGCTGCTTATACGGCAGAAATTCATGAAAAGGGAAGAAATTCTGGGCTTCAGGAAGATGCGATTGAAGTGAAAGGACCAAAGAGTTCGACTGTGACGCCCTATTGATTTCAGGGATGATGGATTTCGCTTGGTTTTGCGCATCGACCGGGAATTCCATGATTACCAGCGCATTACCACACCTAACCTATGATTTGTCCCGTTTCGGAGTTTTTCTGGCACATTCCCAAAACGCGCGCCGGATCCTGCCCCGATGGCGCACCTGTAGATGCCAACAGCCTACCGCGCGGTGACTTGCGGGCCAAACGCGCCGGGCATCGCGTGACCTCATCAGCACAGCTGGCTAAATAAAACAATATACCTGCGTGTGTTTGTTTGTTTATGCATGTGCGCTGAGAAAAACACACAGAAACGTCGAGATACACGTACGCGGACGTAGAGGACTGGTCCGCAAGACGAAAAGACGCCGCCGCCGCGACAAAGTCGGCCCGCGTACGGGACACTTAGCACGTGAAACTGATACGGCTTTGGGGTCTTTTGTTGGGAAAAATGAGGAGAGCACGCGTACGTGAGCTATTCGCGGTGCTTAGCAGATTTGAGAGCCATTTTAGGAGTAGTAGTGATAAACTGGAATCGCGCTACTCTGATGAACACCTGCGGAAGTCCCGCAGCATAACAAGGGAAGAGCAACTGTCTTGGGAAATGTATGGGGCTGGGAACGTGGCCACACCCCTTGCTGAAAATTCCGTTCCCACGATAGCGACCAGTGTCGATATGTTCAAGTGTTGTGGGCCGCCGAGCATCATTAAGTTTACCCAAGGTAAACCTGTCGCACCCAAATCGGCCCCTCATGGCACTCGTCAGCAGGTTTACCCACACATGCCATCTACACTCAGCTGCTGCATACCTTAGGGTAATCTTACCCATATTTATGAATTTATCCATGCCTCTTTCAACCATGCATAGGGGGCGGATCCACGGATTCGCCGGACCTTCACCATTGAGAAGTAAATAGTGCGGATCACAGATATCGATCTGGGTTGGCTGGATCATTGCAAGGATGGGTAAGTTCATACCCATTGGTATGATTACCCACTGCTAGGAGCGAGATACAGACAACGTCACGTATGGGTAGGTATATTGGTGGGTGCCAGATAAAGGTTGAATTGAGGTACTTTAACACGTTTTTCATGGGTAATCTCAATGATGCTTCGGAACCGCATGTATCATTGAGATTACCAGGCGTAAACGTGTCAACGTACCATTTTTACCCATTAATAACACGAGGTCAGGATATTTACCTAGGGTAATCTCAATGGTTCATCCAGGCTCTGATCAATGATACTTCTTTTAATGAACAAATGGGCAATTTTGCATGGATTACTCGTCCAGAATAGAAGGGAGGGTGGGGCGTAGTTCACATTGGAAATTCTAGGACTCACAATTACGAGAGCATTGAGGTAAAAGTAATTTGGGCTTGAAATGGGCGGAGCAATCAATTTACAGCCATAAATTGGACTCTCAAAGGGAAGAATGACCTCCTGGATCAATTTAGATGGCGCGAGTAGGGCGTGGCTTACCCGCGAACGGCTGTTACGATTTCTCGGATATTTGAAAGTACGTAGTTCAAAAGTGTCACTCGATGGATTCACCAGTAATTATTTGAAGTAACGATAAAGTCATGGATATAGTACTGGTATTTGTGGATTTAGGCATGTAGCCAGGATAGTGGGGAGGGGGGCTTCTTGTTGATAGGAAACGTTAAACGGAAAAACGAAGATAGGAAACGTTAAACGGAAAAACGGAGTATCGAAAAGTTGAGTCCATCAGGACCTGTGAGAAATTTTTCGTATTGTCGTGACTAATTTCAAGGCAATGTAGAAGATACTTATTGATCGGCATGACTAAATGATGCACAGTTAGCCAGATAATGGAGGACAGAAGATAACATGAAAAATAGAGTGCACTAGGAAATCCGTAAACAGGGTTTCTATCCAGAAACGACGAATGACGTCACAGTGCTGGGAATTTGAAGACTGGAAGATAAAATTCCGCACAGCCCTCAACCCAAAAAGGCAATGCTGCCCACAGAACCCACTACGACTATGGTAGTGTTGGGCTCACGTTACGGCCCGCCTTAACAATAGCCCTCGCCATTCACCGGATGACCATGTTTGTCGAGCAACACTGAGCCTGTGCGGAGCGAGTATAAGGAGAGAAGTACGTCTGCATATAAGGTCCGCGGGCGCGTACCTCCAACACAAAGCCGCGGTAGCCATAATGGACCCCGTGTTGGTGTGGGTGTGTATGAAATTGAGATTAATCGCGTTCCAACGATAAAGGCACTTGAAATGTCCGCGCGCGGGCATTCCCGCATATGATAATCCTACATGTCAATTTGTACCTGTGACAACAATACGCAATATTACGGACTGCTGCGATTTCCTGGCGGAATCGGTGTTGAGTGGGCAGGATTTAAGCTCCACAGGGAGCAGCTGGCAGCCTGAGCTGCTGATCACACCTGCCGATTGGGACAAATTGTCGGCTTTCGGCTCGCGGAAAGGCTTCCACAGTAATGAGATACGGTAGGAGGCTAAACGTATATGGTAGGTCATACGGTAGGCCCATTTTGGCGCAGCTTCCTGGTTTACGAAGATAACAGAAAAATTTTACTACAACTTGTTGCACAAGGTAAACATCTGCTCTGTTAATCGGCATGACTCGGCCTTCACTTCGAACTTGGGTAACTGAACCGGCAGCATTGAGGTGCTGTGGATGCTCAAAAATGCTTCAGAACTGGACTTTTCTCAAAAATGACATACAGTGGGCGTCAATGGCGGTGAACCGTCTGCGTCCTCGGAAAGCACGCGGCGCGACCGCGCAGCTCACGATGGAATCGTCGCCGCGGTGGCGAATCTGGGTTTTCTTGATGGTTGTTAATCACATTTGATGGTAATTATTTGGGAAACTAACTGACTATCAAGAAAACCCCATAATTTCATGTCCTGGAGAGGATTCCTTCTCGAGCGATGCGGTCGCGCCGCGTGCTTTTCGAGGCCTTACACGGATCATATCGACGCCCACTAGAGCTTCTATTAATGGGGTTGGCGTCATTAATATCTTACAAATAGAAGGATAAGGAGTGATAATTATTCTAGCCCAATAAGAAAAATACCTTTTTTCATGTGAAAAATACTATTATAAATACTTGTTAGGAGAAAGATATAATTATTATATTCATTAGCTTTGTATAGTCGAAATCGGCTACTTAGTGGGAAAATAACCCATTCTCGAAGGAAAGGTAATCTATTTGACTCATCTATCAAAACAAAGCAAAAATTTTCCGTGAACGATCGATAAAATAATCAATATATCGACAAGTGTCATTGATGCATCAAAAACCTGTGAAACACGTCAAAAAAGCGTGAGGTGGTCGCGGATGGCAACGCCCGTATGGGACCACCTGTAGACGGCCGTAATTAACCGAAGGCTTACGGTGCGCATTGTCGTCCTTTCATGACCTTTAACGATTAGGAAAATGAGGCGGCAACGGATCACGTGATCCGGCACGTCTCATGGATTAGGGTGATCTGTGTGGAGGAAGGTAAGTTAATAAAGAAAAGGTTACCCAATATGCGGATTTTTCTAACAGATTTCAACTCATTTTCATTTAGTCAGCTTAATTTCCCTTCAAAGATGAAAAAAAATACAGAAAATTTTTTCAACAAATTTCCCAGGTAGCATAAAACGGACTATTCAATACCGACCCTTCATTGTTTCCGCTAACTTAAGCAAATCCTCCACGTTTAGCACAGTGAATGGCAGTGAACCCGTGAAAGATACGGAACAGCAACCATTCTGCCAAAACCAGTAAATATGTATATCTTCCATACAAGGGGGCCCTACACAGACAACCCTGACTCCCGTTGATCGTCGGGTATACCGAGCGGGCGCCAGCAATCCTTCCATTTGTCCCTCTCACGTGCAAGGGTAGTCCAATGCGTTCTGTCCGTTCGAGAGACACGAAGAGCATCATATCGTTCTTTAAAGGACTTCGTGAAGAAGTCTGACCATCAGGTCGGTGGTCTCTACTCCGTTTTAGAGACTTCATTTCTCCAATGTCTCCACAACTGCTTCCCCTGATGAAACACACTATACAGTCTCTAGTAATATCATGTTCGATTCATATTCATTAGTTGAGCATTCACAAATCTCACATATGATCGTATCCCTATACATCTCTTCAATAACCGTCATAGAAGTCCACATAATAATCTACAGAATCTACATAATTACCGAACCTAATAAAACACTGATGTCGAAACATGTCAGACATCGAATCCATATGAAACAGCTCATTGTAATACCAGAATGGGAATCAACTGATCAGACAATCGGTGTGGGGTCTACGGGCAATTTCTACGGCGTTCGGCTCATTTATTGTTGATCATTCGATTCGCTGCACTATTCAGGTTGGAAGGGGCTTGTTGGAGGGTAGTGAACACCTGAAAGGAAAATGCTAACAAATAGAAAAAGAGCTATTTGAATTCGATAAGAAGAAAACAAATATGGAAGTAGCGACTGAAGTTAATTCGTGACCCCTTTTGAGCACAAAAATAAACACAATAGCTGAACTGGTAGTTAATGTCTCTTGTCGGAAGCAAAAACATGCCTAGATTACTAAACAAATAAGCGAAAATTAGTCTCCAGGCCATTTTCAACAAATAGTTCGCATAAAAATGCTGTAGTTTCACTACCGACAAGACACAGCAGGAGAATCTCAGTCTGAAGAGCCCTAGATTCCTATGATAAGGTTACACCTTGACGTTTTAACGCAACAAATTGATGCTGTAAGGGTGCAAAGAGCGCATCTCCATTAATAGGTAAACAGAGTTAAAATTTTCACGACGATGTCCTTCTTAAAGTTCTAGTGACGATGTACCACGAAATTTTTTTTGAAAAAGTGATAATTAAATGAACAAATAAATAAATAAGAGCACGCCACAATAAAAAATGAAAAGCAAATCAAATAAATTTGATTACCTTATCTACTCCTTTGTTCCAAACCCGTTCAATATCCGTTGTCACCTCTTCAACCGATGGCAGCTAGAAAAGAATTCCAAAATCAGTACTAGACAAAGAAATCACCGTGAAAAAGCTAACCTGCTCTGGATAGACGATGGTTCCTGGTACGATGTACTTTCTCAACTTCTCGTAGAGGTCAGCACCCTGGAATACGAATACGGAAAGATCAGGCTTTAAATACTGAGTGGAAAATGCACAAACATTCTTTCCATTATATTTTTATGTTCAAGGTTTATTATTTGGCAGCAAAGTTAACGAAAAGGACGAAAAAGACGATGAGTAGGGAAAGAAATCTCTCGGATGTTTGAGGTTTCAAGCAAAATTGTTCGCTTATTTCGCAAAAACTTTGGTGACTCCCTTAGATTCGAGAAAAAAAACAGAAATCAGATGTAAAGCCACAAAAAGAACAAGAAAGAATATGAAAAAAGCGTATGGAACCACAAAGAGTGCCAACTCACATTAGTTGTGTTTAGGGACCAAATGTCGTTGTCGATCGACAGTTTAATAGCCCCGGCAACCAGCGCCGTTTTGACCGCAAACCTGGAAAAGTGCAGAGCTATTCAACAAGAAAAATAGCAGTTTATTTACTTGAAAACTGCTCAAAAATAGAGCTTACCTCTAGAAAATTAGTTTAAAATCACAAATAACCTAATAACACATGAGAAAATAACCATAACTCACCGTGAGAATGACCAGAAGAACCCCATGGTGGGACTGCCCCGAAATATTGGATTTTGACGGGATGAGAGCGAAGCAAGTAACAAGAAAAAGTTGGAAAAGAGGGCGTGGACGAGATTCGGCGTTACCGTATGCGGATGACCTGCAGATCTTAGCTTTGGAGCGCGAAATTTTGCAGAGGGCACTTCCTGATTTCGTTGTTTTTTTTTCAGTTTTTTCTCTTCTTTCACTGACGGAAACTCATTTCATTTTTTTTTTCAAATTTTGAATTTCAATTCGATTTGGGTATGCCCTTGAATTTGGAATTGATTCAATTCATTGACAGTTCAAGTAGTTGTTGTTAGTAAACATCTGTTACCATGGTATTATTCCGAGTTCAAAGAGCGTAGAATTTTCAATTTCTCATTTCACTCTAATGTTCAATAGTTTATTGCATGTCTACACGTTCACACCACATGAATTTTGGAATTTGCGCTTCCGATGCGTCTATATCCCACATTTTATGGCTCCGATTTCCGATTCAAGTGCTTTGAGGTCGATCTGCTCCAACTCAAAAGGATCTCTTTGAACGCCTCGATGTATCTCTATTCTATGTTCTAAATATAGGACGTTCACTAGGATAGTCAAAGGTGCACTTCTGTCCACTGATATGAAAAGGAAATTGTGAGTATCAGTATCCCCATTCGCCATTCTTCTTGGAGTTGTTGCTGACGACGATTTTAGCAAGAAATTCTCTAGTCGAAAAGTGCATTCCATCGCATGCGAGCCAAGCACTTCCACGTCGGATGCTGCTTCTTCGTCGTTACGATCTGTTGAATCTATTCCAGAAGCTGGGGAGTGTGGCAGTTCAAGGTGTGAAATTTCTGTATTGTTGGAATTGTCATAGGACGCCGTTCACAGTGATTCCGCGTACAAGTGCTGAAAACCTTATAGTTGTGGCTTATTTGGGGAGAATTGGGGCGGGCGCTCATGGAAGTGTGCGACATGAGTCTATGTTGGCTTCTATGAGACGTGGTGCATCGTGAAAAGCGTTGCTACTGCTCTAGGATCGGCTACCAAGGTATTCTTCTCATCATAGCGCTTTCTGTAAGAATAAAAAAGATCCTCGACCAAGGCTGTTTTTTTTTTCGAATAAGGAGGGTGTAGGGCGTTATACCTGGAGAGGGCGGCGCGGACGGGTTCGGTGATTGGCTAGTTGGGTGAATTGACCATTCGCAGAGCTCGCTCAGCCGTACCGCCCTTTCCAGGTATGACACTCCGTACCCATAAGGAGATAAGGTGGAGCAATAAGCCAGAAGTGGCAAGAAATTATGTGGACATTCTGGATGATTGCGTTATAGACTTTTTGCCGAACGTTTCAGGATCCAGTCCAAGCACTCTGAAGAAGATGATCTGACATCGATCGATAAAAGAGTTGAACGGAGGGACCCTGCAGATGGATTCAGACTCTATACACCGGCGATTACAAGTGACGGGGATGGTTTCCTCCTGGGTAAGGATTTGGACATTTTTCAATGACAACACCAGTTAAAATTTTCGCCTTTGGGTTTGCTAAGTGCAAGGAAAGCCAAATGGCCAGGTAGATACGGACCAGTGCCGCGGCGCGGCAGCCTTGGGCGGAGCGTGTCAGAGAGTATCAGCAAGGCATTGTCGGTTGGGGAGTGCAGCAGACAGCGAGAGTGCACTCCGCGCCGCGGTAATGGTCCGCATCCATTTGGCTGATTGGAGTACATAATTCGGACTGTTAAGATGATAATTTCTTGTAGTTCGTTCGCCATTGTGATATTCCGAAGAATTCTCGTAGAAACAGAGCTCGTAACAAAATAAAATGAAAGTTTCGCTGGATGCTCTGTTCAAAGAAGCAATGAAAAGTAGTTTCAGTTATAATAACTCCCACTCAAGAGCAGTTCCTCCGCAACCATGCCAATAGGGGCATAGTTATCGACTGCATCTCTGGTGTATCTCAACACAATCTAAGCCTGGCCACCATTGTCATAGCCGACAGATACGACTGTGGTTTACCAGCGGCGTTTCTGCTGAGCAAGAGGTAAGGCAAGAATCCATCTTTAGTCGTAGGGTCACTATAAATTCAAGTTCTCACGTGAGGTTTCTTTCAGGGTAACCCAAAGTGAAGTAGCACTGTTGTTCGAAGAAGTAAGAAAAGTTGCTCCATGCTTTAACCCGCGGTTCTTCATGTCAGATAGTGACCCCGCATTTTTCAACGTCTTCAAGTCCGTATTCCCCGACTCTGCAACAGAAATGTCACTGTGCAGTTGGCCTGTGTTGCAGTCCATGAAAAGGGACTTGTTAACTAAACTTCGAAATGTAAGTTTTCTTTTTGTATTCATGTACATATTTCAAGCCTTACATCCTAGTAGTTGCAGATGTCGCTTCTTGAGGAAACTATGCAGCATTTGAGGAAGACTTTCAAAGCTAATACTACGGCCAAGTTCGTGGAATGCTACGGGCTAACCATCTCGTTTCTCACAAAGAACAATGAAGTTGAAATGGTGGAGTATCTGCGTAGCAACTGGTTTGTACTTCTAAAAATCTGTTATATTTGTGGACACCTGGCATAGCGCTTCCCTTGTCGCCCTATATCGATCAAGGCAACAAGCCCAACTCCCCGCTCCACATTTCATCTACGGTCGGGTAGCCTAGAGAGTGCGTCTGCGACTTTGTCCGTAATTACGACTGCGGCTTGGTATCGGCCGACTAATCACTGGTTCCAGTGGTGGGAGAACGCCGAATGATTCGTCTTTTCGAGGACTTTACTAAGTAACAGTAGCAAAACATCAAAATGGCACCTCATACATAGTATATGGTACCATTTTGATCTTTTGCTACTGTCACTTAGTAAAGTCTCCTAACAGGCGAATCATGCGGCGTCCTCCCGCCGGTCCAACCAATGATCTACCGGCCGACACTGGGCCGCAGCCGTAATTGCAGGCAAAGTCACCGGTGCACTCCCTAAGTTACCCGACTGTATGTGCACACAGGGTTCTTTAGAGTGGAGGTCCCCGGTTTACCCACGGGTAATAAAGCCATTCGACACAATATACTACACTTCATGTGAAATTAGTAGGAAACACTGAGTTTGTCTACTCTTCAATCACTGCTGTTTGCATTACCTACTCATACATCTCCAGCATGTTATGGGTAATACTATGCCGTACGTTACCTATATCAGTAGAGACTGTATAGAGAAGCCTACTGGTACTGCGAGTTTTTAAGTGAAAAGTTAATGGATGAACTCATAATTTCTTGTCTATACTGCTTGTAAAGGCGCGGATGGTGGGGTGCGTGCAAATGGGTCCAGATCACTGAAATCTTTTATACTGTCATTTCGTAACGGGCTCAACTCTTTAGGGACAATCGAATCGCTCAATGGACACCGCTTGTTCGACCCAAAATAAATACATGGCTTTTCTGCGAAAGGTGGCTCCAACGGCTGAAGGCGGTTATGGTGGGAAGTAAACGTGATATACGACTGGATGTTTTGGTTGACATCCTTATTGATGCTGTGGCCAAAACCTGGGAGCATTTCAGTCTGACGGTAGGCTAAATAGTGATTTCAAAGTTACTTCATTTTAGTATTTTCTGTGTCTTTTTACAGACCAAAACTAAACTATTGACGAGTGGTCATCGACTAAAGCAACAACATTCGAACCATAGCAAAGCAGATCAGGCTTATCGGCAGGGACGTGTGAGGAGAATCGAAGCTAAAGACGGAGAATGGGTTGTGATGACGAAAAATGGCGTGTTTACTGTGACATTTTTGGGATGCGATTGTCCAGAGGTAAAATAGACTTTCTATGGAAACGGCTACATTGTTTGAATAACACAGATTCTAGCAAAGTTACCACTGTCAAGAAGATAACTGTGGAGCATGTCCTTATGCCTATATCTGTGACTGCATCGAGGAAAAAGGAAGTGCCGAGGTGTCGTGCGTACATGTTCACCTCGCTTGTTCACGAGGTATATTTGTTTCTAAGGTTGAAGTTCGTTTTTAGCAGCAATAACTCTTCAGATCGCCTTGCTGCTACCAGTACCGATTCTAATGATAAAGGATTGGACCCTGTTCCACGTGAACCCTCCAACAGAAACGTTTGTGATACTGCCGATGGGCCTGTGAGTTCGAGTGATGAGAATGGATTGCAGAATGAGGCAAAAGAGCCTGTTCAGCAGTGTTCAACGGTTTGTCCATGAGTAACTTTTTCATGAGGTTCCGAATCTTCTAATCATTGAGATTTTACTGTTTTCAGGAGTTCAACACCAATATACAAAGGTTAGGTGCACGTCCTACTCCACGAGAGGTTACTGCTCTTGTTTTCTTTTTGTTCAAAAGCCTTTGTGGTTGATGTATTATAAGGGAAATTTTTAGATCCCAGTCTCAAGACTACCTTATGTGAGATGCCCTGCTGCGACTCGTCGCATTGTAAGTCGCTGTTTTTACCATCGCACTGATTGATATTCGACTGGAAAACTTTTCATGGTGAAAGTACATCTGTTCTGCTGAAACGTTTCAGTGTGTGATACCACGCGATCCAGCGCCTTCTCGTGCTCATACAATTGTTGTAAGTTTTCCGCTGCTCGTACTTCTTGAGTAGTGCATTTATTTAATTAGTAGGTGTTGAAGGAAGTTGCTATTTGTTCTGACCAATGCCTCTGATACATTCTGACAATAATATGCTATTTGTGGAGAAATATCAGCAGATTTCCATTTACAATGGGTGCAAAAGATTCCCTGCTCCAATCTAACAACAGCGCTACACGCGAGCCGCGCCACCCCTGGGAAAATTTCTCTTTCAGCCATATCGATTCCTTCTTTTGAGGTTTTTGGGTTTTGTTGCTCATATTTGTTTTCTCGCACAAGCCTATACGCTTATTTTTATGATAGGGATTTCTATCCGCACAGTTTCTCGAGTTTTTTTTTTGTGGTGCAGATTTGAAAAAGAATATGCGCGTGCTCCTACTCGGTGTATTCTGAATTCTGTGTGAGGGAATTCATCTCAACTGTATTTTATAATAGTTCAATATGATTAACTTCCCCAAAAAATTGGCGCAAGAGAAGAAGTTGCCTTGGTGAAAGTTCGAAAAAGGATCCCTGTTTTTCTCCACGCTTCAAGCTATTTTTGAGCATGTTTCATCCTCATTTTGACTGTCTTCTCTTCTTCATTTGAAAACTACGACCAAAGAGATCATTATCCTTGTTTTCTTCATTCCTTATGCTACTCCACAATAGTGAATGATATCCATTTTACCTAATCTTGCAAGATCTTTCTTTTTGTCTTGTACGTTCTCTTCATATTTTCAAAACTTTATTCAACCTCGTTTAGATGAACACCCAGTGGCTGATAGTGTCCACAAAGCAGCACGACTACTCAGTGATTCTCGTGAGCGAAGTGAGCAGCGGAAGAATTTCCTGTGGCTCCTTGATAAAAACCACCGATGGCCGCGAAGTCACGATTATTTTCATCGGCTCGTCGCGAGAACAGTGCGAGCAGTACTGCAGGAAACTCACTGGGAGTGCTGAAGTGAAGTGGGAAGATGTTGCTGATGGGAGTGGCCCATCAACAAGTCATCAGGAATCACAGGGAAGTGGCCAGCCACCGGAAGGTTTGGACAGGATGGCTGTCCATCCGGTGGATGCTGTCAAGAGTGACGAGTCCAGGGCGACGCAGAATGGGACTGGTTGTAAAGGTTTGTGACTATTCAACGTTTTGCTTTTGCTACAAGAGAGTGAACACTCATTCATTCATTCATATTTGCTTTAGTTGTTTTATTTCGTCATTTTCACATTCTGCTGGCGATACCCCTTATCCAAACTTTATTTGCGTTCATTCTGAAGTCTGGGCTCTCTCATATGGTTTTTCTGCTCCTTTAAATACAAATTCTGTTTCTTGAGAAATTATTCCACTTTTTTTTTAAATCTCAACATAACTAACTTTAGAAAGTCCCAAGCGTTGTATCCGCGTCCCGCGATCCATGGTACTTGAACTTGCCAGGACGCTTAACGGCCTGGAGGACGAAATCCGCTCCCGATTCGACCATCTCGAAGACCTTATGGAAGAGACCTGCGGTAGGATCACAGCGATCGAGAATGCGTTAAAAATGGAAGAAACTGCACCGAACACTTCTTCAAGAAATTATGCGTCTTCTAATCAAAGCGAGGCGCCTTCTTTTGATTCATGTGAGTTTTCTGCACTTCTTCAGGACTTTTTGGCAGTAATTATTGCTTTGTTTCAGCACGTCCAGAAAGTTCGCTGGAAAGAGACTACAGCGTCTGTGATGAAGCTTCAGGAAAGGTAACTACTGCGTTCCAGAATTCCAAAAGTCGTTAAGAGGTAGAGAATACCAGTTATTGTATCACTTGGACACTGATTAGTAGCATTTAGGAAGATGATATCGTGTTTGTTGAAGAGGTGGATGGTGAACTTGTTGAGTTAATACCATGTGATGAAGATGAGGTGAGTTGTTTCGATATTTTCTCTTTTTTAGTCTTTTTCTGCTGCCTGATGCTCATTTGCTGATATTCATCTTGTGTTCACCAGCCTTAAGTTTCGCAGACGCCTATCGTTTACTCGCAGTATGTGGCGTTACTAGTAAATATTTTGGCGCAGTGAACTCCAAACGGCCGTGGGCAAGGGGCGGGACCGCGGCGCGGCATTCTTGGCTAGAGACACAGAGGCTGTGTATGCTGGCTCTAGTCGTCTGCTGCGGCGCGGCACCCGAGTTCTCTGCTGCTGGCAGAAGCGGATGTAGGGCTCCTGTGTCTCTGCTCAGGAACGCCGCGCTGCGGTCCCTCCCATTGTTTACGGCCGTTTGGAGTTCACTGTAGATAGTCGTTACTTTTCAGGTGGTATGTCTTGAGGATCAACTTCTGTTCGATTTCCACGGTGGTATTCAATCTGCTCACAATATATGGACCAATGATGATGCAGATGTGTTCTGTAGAAAGTGAGCGAAACCCAAACTTTTCACCATCGAAACGGAGTTTATTCCTACAAATACCTTCTTCAGACCTTGTTATCCGCTAACTATGTCGGAACGGGCTGAAATAGTTCGTCTATCTGGCGGTCGGAACTTCAAAGAAATTGCTGCTGAGTTCAACCGACAACATCAGGATCGACGACCAATCTCAGCAAGATGTGTGAGCAGACTGTTATCCAAGGTGAAAGAGACGGGATCAATCCTGGACAGACCGCGCAGTGGACGTCCGCGAAGATCCACAACCGAGGACAACGCGGCGCTGATCATTGAGCGTTTTCGCCGCTGTCCCACCATGTCCATTCGACGAATGGCGAAGGAGACTGGGATCTCGAGGGGAAGCATACACAGGATACTCATAGAGCACAACGCCAGATATGGTGTTAGCTCTGGAACGCCGTGAATGGGTTTTGTTAGTTCTCTTTTGGGGTTAACGGGTTGAGTTCCAGGACTACAACTAGGAAACGATATTTTGCTCTCGGATCGTATATTTCTCCGTTATAAACGTTTATTGAAGTTGTTGCCCGTTATTGTTAGTGTTTAGTGCGTTTGTAATTTTCACTTGTTTACCCTTGACGTGTTGTTGATGTTGCATTAATTCGAAGCGCTTCTTCTGCACATTATTATTGAATTTATTCTTCATTTTTCTTTTTCATTCCTTCTGTGAAAGGATTATCATTATGCTGATCTAAAAGAAGATTTGACCTAGTATAGGGATATACATAGTGGATATAGTGTAGTTGTTGAAGGATAAATCATTTCAAGTACATGCCGCAACTAGGACAGTACTGGTTTTCAGTCCGCTCAGCTCGAATTACAACTGCATGAAACGATAGAGTAGGTATAGGTATAAACAATGCCGGTGTATCACTATTGCATCACAAAATATCGCCCGTCTTGCCTGTCGTGCTGCACCGCCTACGCGCTGCGGCAGACCAGGTGGGTGACGTAGTTTTGGGCGTTGCTGATATCATATTTGCTTGTGTTTCTAATCAAGTGTTTCGGAAGGACAACCAAAACGGGAAACGTCGCTGGACAACAACAGAGTTCGGCCGATCTGCCGCTTTGTGTGGGTGGTGCGGCGCGGCAGGCCAAACAGGCGCCTTTCTGTGATGCAGAAGTGGTTGAACGATGCTGCAAAATGGCCATTCAGTAGCCTAGACAGTTCTTTCGAGAGCAGCTGATTCCTTTCTGAGGTCAGAGGTTTCTTGATCGTCATAGAAGCTCCAGAGGTTTAACACACTTGCGACCTTACGCTCTCGGCATGGTATGCCACGTGGGACACGGGCGGACCCATTGGGCACGAGTTTGTGCACAACCGATGGAACCAGTGGTCCTACGTGTCATACGATGCGTGTCAACCGGTTGAGCACATTGTCGCAAATACGTTAAAGAATAAAACCATGCAGTTTGTCCACAGTGATTTCTTGTGTCTCTTGTCGTCAGTGATTTCTTGTGCTTCGAAAGGGCGTATAATGATTGATTGCCGCTCTCTTCCGTTTGCTAATAATCAAAACAATTCAAAAATCCACCTTAACAAAGTCAATTTAATGAAAAATGCCTCTAAATACGTAAACCTTTCCAAAACATCTTGGAAGTTAAGTCATTTGGGAGATCTTATTCCCTCTCTATACTTCTTTTGATGCAGATCATCTTCAAAACCAAAGAATAACAATTGAGTAACTTTTCAAAAAATGTCTAAATACTACTTTCAAGTAGTGAACATGCTGAATATAACAGTGGAAACTTTTGCTAGCAAGAAGTTCAACGGATGACACCACCACATTCACAAGAGGTACGCCGAGGTGGCGCTATCGGCCCAAGTAGTATAGTGGTTAGTATTCCACGTTGTGGCCGTGGCGACACAGGTTCGATTCCTGTCTTGGGCATTGTTTTGCAAATTGAGTTTCTGTTCTAGAGGATGAAGCTATGCACATCTTGGAGATGGGATGATGTTTTTATGCGAAGCTCAAGAAAAAAAATTCGAATATGGAAACTGACATTGGCTATGAACATTCCTATGCAAAAAATAGCAACTCGTATGCCATTTTTTTTTTTGAAAAATCTGGTTTTACCAAATATTAATTTGATTTTCTGTTTGCTTGAAGCCCTGGTGTCATCTTAGCACTTTTATACAAGTTTATCGTGCGAGTAAAAGTAACTAATCTGAATCCAATTTTTACCCAGTAGCCAATTCCAGGCGTAGAAATCAGATTTTGCATGAACAAAAGGGGACTGGTTCTGAATTAAATGGGCTTGGAGACCAGTTCTCGCCAAAGGGAACATTCCGGCGCAACTCAGCCATCATTTTTACTCGTAATTAATAGCGATTACCTATTTCCAGCGTATTCCTATATGAATCATCAACAGTCAGAAGGGAATGAGTGACTTCTAAACCCATAAGAGGATGGGAATGTCCAGAGTTTAATTTTTCATTGTAACTCGATCCACATTTGATAGGTTCGAGTGTTTTGGGGAGTTCTGATAACAAAGGATGGAGATAATCCATGTTGAGGTGACGTGTTCATTGGACCTGTACTCATATCTGACCGGGTCAACAGCTGTGACCCTTATATGGATAGCAAAGTATCATTAAACCGTCTTCCGTCAGTAATCGCCTATCTAGATGTGACAGTGCTATTTGCAACCTTGATCACTTTCCAGCTAATTAACATGGCTTAATAACAAAACGACTCATTGTGGTGCTCACATTAGCCTCTTAAGTGCTCTGCAGCAAAAACGTACTCCACTAGCACTTAAAAATGCAATTAATGCCAAATCAATGGTGTGTCGCCTGTGCGGCGTGTTTTTCGTCCCGATAATAGCCGCCAGGCCGCCGGCAACCCGCGTCATTTGAAGGCCGCCCGCGGTTCGTCCCGCCACATCGATTTTTCCTCTCTCTGCCGCCGAACTCCACAACATTGTGGCGTTCCTTTTCTTCATTTGAAAATTTTGCAGCATTTACACTAGCGAATGAATTGGTTCCTTTCCCACCGTGGGCACTGTTAGATCCACGTTCAGTTATTTCGTCTCTGAAGTGGGTTTCCTAAGCATTCGATCTTCTTTCCTAGGCAATTCATCAATCACCTATTGACATTTCAACGAACTCGGAATGCTCAGTAGTAAGTACGACGTTAGTAAAGGAGTACAATGACGGTCAATCATGCCTACATCACAGAATACCACCCAACTGCTCCGCCGCGCCGCACCACCTATGGGTTGTGCGGCGCGGCAGGGCGGAGGGGCGGTATTCTGTCATGCAAGTGAGTGTGATTGACCGCCGTTGTACTTATGAATATAACCGCCTTTTCTCACCCTCTTCCTCAACTCCTGCACACCTTCCTGATTTTTTTAGCAATACCTTTCCAATTATCTTCTCTTATGTTTTGTCCAAGGCTAGTCTTCTATTCTCAGACATTCGCCGAATTGAAGCCTCATATCATTGAGGCTCGGATTGCTAAAATGGGCGGGGTTGGGGTGTCACTCCAATTGCTGTTCGGCTGCTATTCAGTCGCTGTTGGATTGCTGTTAGGCCTATGTAGAAAAAGTGAATATCAATCCTTTAGCGACCGAATAGCAGCCGAACACTAACTGGAATGACACCCCCACCCCACCCATTTTAGCAATCCGAGCCTCAATGTTATGAGGCTCCAATTCGGCGAATGTCTGAGTTAACGAAATTCAATCATGCGTCGTTTGCTTATGCTTTTGCCTCTCGTTCAACATTGAGGACCGTGAAAAGGGCAAAACACTACTGTTCTTCTTTCAGAGCAGATGTGGCTAATTGTATGCACCATCGACCGAGAGTATTCTGTTGTGAGTGACAAAGATATACTCAGTGGAAATGGCGCGTATGGCTCTCGAGTCAGCATCGCAGAAAAAGGTTTAAGGAAAGAAGCGACTGTCATATTCAACCACAGGACCCGTGCTCTGTGCGACCAGTACTGCCAGCGACTGTCGCGGTACTGCGCACCGAGTGAGAGCCAGCGAGCTCCCATAGATATAACATTTTTGAATCTGCCAAGAAAGAAAAAGGAGCCAGCGGACGAAGAGCTGAGCGAGAGCAGCAGTACGCATGCGGAATCATTGTTCGACAAGGGTCAAGTGAAGGAAGAGCCGACTGGAGATGTCAATATGGAAGTGAACCAGGAAGAAGTCACCATGCAGGCGAATCCAGAAGATATGAAACCGCCCAGCATGACGGCAGCAGAGATTCTCATGGAACAACACGAACCGGCACCATCGACTTCGTCGGAGCAGGATGACGATGATGAGAATGGAGGTATTGGCTTTTGCCGACTGTGTATTTCAATTCTTTCCCTGAAATTCTATTTTTGTGGGCCTTGAAGGCACCTTTCACGGAAATTCTCACTCCTGAAGTGAGTTATTTACCGCTAGAAAATCACATCAAGTAGAAAATAGAAAAAAAAACTTGCACCTAGCTGCGTTAGTATTGCCGTAGACGCTGACGTATGTAGATGCTGACGTCAGTATGGATTTTTTGTGTCCGCCACGCCAGCTAACACTGACTCGGGCACTTGCACAAGGGCGCGTGGCGGGACACCCGAATGTCGAGTAGAGCGCAATAATATGCAGGGAATATGCATACGCGAAATTAGTTTTCATTTAAAATTCCAGACGTGGACGTCGAAGTTCCGCACGTTTTCTTTGCCGAACTGCTGCGAACCATGAAAATGCTGCGCAATGAATGCCGCAGTCGATTTGACCGACTTGATGATCAAGTGGAAGATCTTGCTGGACGAGTTTTCGTCCTGGAGCAGTATATTAGACGAGGGAATGGGCGTGCTGGGTCGCAGCACAACACTGCAGCGTCGAGTACAGATACTGATGGTGGTGGCAGCGCTATGCGCAAACTCACAGGTGAATAGGATCTGATTTCTGCTGTGAGGTTTTTGCACTTGATCTTTATCTTGTTGAAGCCCAGTTAGCATAAGGTAACGGGAGACTGATGCTGTTTATATTCAGAAAACGACTATCCATATCCAGGACTCAGCAAAGTTGTTGTTGATACCATTCAGCGAGAGAGCAAGACTATTACTTCTTTCGCTAGGAAGGTAATTTTTCCTTCATCTCGTTCTTCAATTCCTAGCCTTGACTGACTTTACGCGCGTCATGTGAGAGCCTTGTTAGGGTTAGGAACCGTTTGTTTTGCTTTTTCTTGTGTGTATGGCTCTCTGTGTAATTCTGCAGGTAAATAGCTCTGCTAGAAGGCGTTCTTATTACGGATAAGTTTGAAGTGAGTGAGTCACCGGTGTCTCACGTGTTTATGTTACAAGATGTATTTGAAGGTCGACCGCATTCTTTTCGCTCATGACTCGGACAAGGATAGCCCTATAGACGCTCGTGAGGATAAAGAAAAAGTAAGTTTTGCTTCGTGTTTGTGCTTTATGCAGTTCGCGGCGCCAGCTAACGCTGTTGACCGGGCATGCGCCAAGCGTAGCGTTTGAGGGTAGTTTATGGAATGCACACCATCCACCATGGTTTCGTGGCGGGACGCGCGCAAACCCATCAACCGAGTTCTCGTCCGCGCTTTCGATTCAAGGAGAACAGGCCCCTCATTTTCTGCGTTTCTCGCGTCTTTCACGCAACTTTATCACTGTCCATGGTTTACCGCTCGTAAAAAACCCCCAAAATTCGACGGGATCTCTAATACAAGAATTTACGTGACGGCTGACTTCAGTGTTAGATGATTCCAGTGATTGGGCCACTGATGTAAATTCCCACAGCATACAGTTGCTCGTCCTTGCATCACGGTTGAGCCGCTGCGGCGCGGTTCAGCAGACGGGCGATGCTGTGCGATGCAAGAATTGAGAGTGACGGTAGTTTTTTCGGATGAGACTTTCAATTTTCTCTCAGGTCATGTGGTTGAGAAACTTGATACGAACCATGCACCCAACTGCCTCCGATCTGGATGATGCCGCTCGTTGGACAGCTTGTCGGCAAGCAATCAATGACTACTGTCGAAGGTTTGTAAAGCTAAATTTTGCCAAAACGCGAGAGTCAAAGCAAGGAATGTCTCATAATTCGCGCGTGGATCAATAAGGCAAAGTTGCAGGTCCGGAAATCATCTAACTGAAGACGAACGAGTGCAGATCCTACGACTTGTTGCTACAAGAAGTCACGAAGAGGCAGCAGCCGAATTTAATCGGCTTCATCCGGATCGACAGCCGATTCGACAAAGCAGCGTCACCAGATTGATCGCAAAGTTCAAAGCGACTAGTTCGACAGCAGACCGACCGCGTAGTGGGCGACCACCGACCGTATGCAGAGGCGTGAATGCTGCGGCGATAATCGCGTTGGCCGTGGAGAGTCCCGAGAAGTCGCTACGACAGCTCGCAATGGAGACGGGAGTGTCAAGAAGCAGCATACACAGGATACTGCATGGTTACAGGGATCAGCTCTTGGGTTCTTCGGAAGTTGCGTGATTGGTGGAGACGTGTCATCATCTCAGTGGAGAGCATGTGAGGATTTGTAGTAGTGGGAATCCAATTAAAGGGTTAGAATTGGTCCATGCGCGGATTATGAGACATTACTCATGTAGTCAAAGGAAAATCCAGAGGTCTAACGCCGCGCACATGCGCTGCACCGCTTTTCGAGACATCAAAACAGCAAACAGGAGAATCAGACGACCAGTATGGATGCTCAGAGTGTTACGCTATGGTGTAGATTTTCCCTCTTTTCAGAGCACGACGAAGGAGACTGCACGCTACATCCCCGACGAATTCAAACAGCCATAGAGACATGTTGGAGTGAAAGCGGCCACCTTATCGTGCACCAGCTACTTATTCTGGAGAACTCGGGGTATTGTAAGAGTTATTGTGTGAAGAATTACGTATGCGCACATATTGCTATGTTGATAAACGGGTTTTATTAGAGAGAATTCTATACATTGATGAAGATTTGTTACTATTTAACTTGGAAATGTACACAGGCGAAATAGAGATCTGGAGAGAATGGTGCACAAGAAAAAAAAAATAGAAAAAAAAGAATAATTACACAAGTAATCGTAATAATATTGCTAGACAGGAAATCATGCACAAAATCTGAGATCGGTCAACTAGACGAACAGTGAAATCAGCCTTTGGTGTCAGCGTTGCTTACAGCGACTATATTTTCTTGGTTGGAGACTTCTGCAGCGGCAGCTCCTACAGGAGGTGAACCATTACTTGGAGCAACTTGATTAACGGTAGAGGCACAAGGGTATTTCATTTGTTAGAAATTGGATGCATCTGTGTCTCTAACCCTATCTTCTATCTTATATAGAAAAATCCTTTTTATCAAACTCTATGTCCGAAAAAAATGTACAACAGTGATAAACCTCTGAAAAGACAGACGTTGTACAAAAAATATATGGGTGAGAATAAGTGCGGCACTATATGGGCGCACACTGCAATTTCTGACAAGAACTAACACGGCTGTGCCGCGTTGCATCGCGCTGCATCACTGTTTTCCTGTGCGCTGACATTCACTGGTAAAATTATTGATTGTGTTCTTATTACATGAAGCGAAAATATTTGCAGTATCGGAATAATAAAATCGCTGCTCACCAAGCGTTTCCTTCTGCTTCTTACATCCTTTGGAAGACTTCACCGCCTTTGCTACATCCGAGTTTTTCGACTTAGGACCGCGTTTCTTGGGTGGGCGACCAGGCTTTGCGCCGGTTAGTGCATCTTAAAATATCTGCTTTAGAGATCACTTTCCATACCCTCATGCAGATGAAGCCGTAACATAAAATGAAACTAAGGCTATAGTCTGTTCCACGGGGGAAGAAAGTTGGTAAAACACCGAAGAGAAGAAGAGTGCGGGAAAGTGCGCAGAGAGTGGAGAGGGTGCAGAAAAAAACAGATACTGTGCACAAATACTCATCTGTCATCGCGTGCAAAACAGACTATAGAGTATATGACAACAGCTAGGGAGAAGCATGATGTGCTTTACATAACGCTAATTTAAAGGCAACACCCGTCAAAATTCATGATGCCAAGATGAACCGCCAGTAGTAGCACACTGTCAGCGCATCATACATGTTAAAAGAACACAAAGGGTCATGACTTACCTTCGAAGAAACTCGAATCGCAATCACGAACACAGCTGCCTTGCCTCTCTCGTAGTGACGATGCGTCAGTTAACGCAGGCTCCGCCACATGCGCAAACGCGTGTGAGGTCCGCGTGGCGGGATACAGGAGTATCAAACGAGCCCGATAAGACACACGCAGAACATCACCCCGATTTCGCGGATTTCTCATTTGTTTCGAGCTATTTCGCTGTTGGATATGAATTCCAGGTACCTCATAACCCCGAATTCAGCAAAATTTTGAAGATTTGAGCGGGTGCTGCCCTTAAGGGAGACTCGAAGTCGTCGGACTATTGTGAAACATCGTCATGCGACTATTAGATCTTTTCTATTACTGGAGCCTGGTGAAACAGGTACGAGGGAAAGGAATAAGGTAAATGAGGGAAGAGAACACCTCGAAAACCACAGAGTACTCGCAACTCACCTCTGTTACTGAGCTTTCGGCTGTCCCCGATTTCAATCCCGGGAGTCTCGCGGCAAAATGTGCGCTTATGAGAAATGAAGAACATTAAACTGCGAAAAATCTCGCCGCAGCTCCTGAAGTAATTATTGAATATTGGGAAAAAGAGAGTGAATTACGCGAATTAATAGAAGACACCCACCTGCACTCATACAGCATCTGGCACTCATTATCCAGGATCGTTTTTCCTCTTGCAGAGCACTTTTCGTAGTATTCGCGGTAAGTAGCGGCATCTGTAACCAACAAATAGTAAAATTTGATTATGGACTGTGTGAGAAACGACTTACCCAGGCCTACTGGGACCTTGTCATCGGTTATCGAATTAGCAGTGGATGCGAGCGGTGTTTCGCCCATTATTTGGTGTCCTGAGATCAAAAAGATCATTAGGTGCCTATGGGTTCGAAGTATGTCTAAAAAATTGTCAAAAACAATAGTTTCTTCGCAAAAAATATGAAATGAAGCCATCTACTGGTCATTTCAAATGAACAGGCCCACGCACACGCACCATGTCATCTGTTTTGACAGGTTACGACAAAAAGCAGGAGGATCAGACAAAGGTAAGAACGCCAATATCAAAGAAATGAGTGGATGCGCAGACAGTGAGGTGCGTTGCGTCTGGTGTGCGGGCCTCGACCACTGGTTTTTGCTCTACCTATTAAATTTTAAAACAAACTACCACAGTTCCCATTTTAGTATCACCATGCGCTACTTGATAAAGTGGCAGGATTTAAAAAAAAATCAAAAAATCTCTTCTTTTCAAACCATACGTCATCGGTTTCTTTCCTGTTTTCGCTGCCACCCTTCCCCAGTTATTGCTGAGAGGAGGGAAATTTCGGCAGCAATTGAGGGGATGATGGCAGCAGATAGGGGAAGACGCCTTGCAAGATTGCGCTATTCAGACAGCGTTCCTGATGCAAGGACTCGTCATGGATATTTCGAAACGAAGTATAAATAGTTGAGGTACTATAGAATGATGGAAAATACTGTTAACAAATGAAATGGTGTGAATTCAGCTGTGAGATAACATTCAATTGACGGACGTGTCGCCCATGCGATCACCCAGCGAAAATGCAGGTNCTCGGATGTGAGGGCAGGGATCTTCGCCGTAGATTCGTTAGCAATGAACGAACGATGCTCCCATGGGTTAAGAGGAGTGATCGGCAATGATTCCCCACCTCTCGAACAAGAGGTTAGAGACGTTCGCCGCAGATTCGTTAGCAAAGAACGAACAGTGCTCCCATGGGTTAAGAGGAGCGATCGGGAACGATCCAAGCGGAAACGGGTTAACAGGTTTTCCCTATCCAAAACGGAGACTGAGTCTGATACCTTAATTAGGGATCAACTCAGATTGTTTTGTTTTCTGTAAATTTGCATTTCGATGTGATTACTGCCAGCTATGGCACTAGTTTTGTACTGTGATAAGGATAAAGAAATTTGTACTGCAAAAAGTGTAGTTTGTGTCGAAAGTAACGAATCCTCGTTAATAGATGCCTCACGGCTGTCACAAAGAAACCAAAAAGGATCCCAACACCCATATGCGTGATCCGACAGAGCGCCGGTCGATCACTACATCCTGCTCCACAGAATTCTGCCCGTCTGGTCTGCCGCGCCCTGCACAATGCCTTGGCCAGCTGGGTGCTTTGTTTGTTGGGCTCTACCTGGTATTGTTGTTGCTCATGTCTTCACCCAGCCAATTTGGAATGAAGATGTTAAAAAAGAAAACGGTGAAAAACACCGCTCAACACCCACAGCACCCAATTGACCGCCGTCCGCCCGACATACACATCACCTAACTGACCGCCGCATTGCGTGCGTAGTGCGGCGCGACAGGTCAGACGGACAGTGCTCTGTGATATGCAAGAGTGATTCACTAGCACTATAGGTAAGTGGAAAAAATTGAAATTTGTAGATCCGAAACATCATCCACCCACCAACATGTTCATCAACTTTGCTGATTTTCTCGATAGCATCGTTGACCATTAGCTTAGATGTCGACCGTTTCTCTGCGGCCAACAGCACACCTTCATTAGTACGAATGCCAATGCTAGTGGATCCAAGCTGCAAAGAAACGAATGCTAGGATATAAGGGTTGGAGACAAAAACAACTGCTGCTCACCTTCACAGCTTCTATCGCGTACTCCACTTGGAAAAGACGACCTTCAGGAGAAAAAGTGTTGACTCCACGATCGTACTCACTACGCGTTAGAAACATTGCCGCCTAAAGCAACAACTACTAGCTAAGAATGGACAAAAACCAATATGAGAAGAATGCAAGAGGGTAGACAGATCACAAAGTGGCAAGTCTAAAAAGAAGTGAAGTTTCTGAAGTTAATACGATCATAATCGTTATGAAATGCAGCGAAAGAAGCAACAAAAATGCTCTAGAAAAGAAATGATGAGAAATTGAAATGCAAGAGGAAGACCGCAATTTCACGTCGGCATCTACGGCTGAGGAGGACTACCGTAGGAAAAAAATGCGGCCCACTACTACTCTGCTTGCAGGTTTACCAGGTTGATGGATTTTACTTTTTCTACATGCTATCTTGGCGATACTAAGGTGCGCTTTTTCGAACGCTTCGACAGTCACAATAATGTGACGCACGAGTCCTATCGTTCTAACGAGGAGAATGTCGTGGATCAGATTGAAAATGCTCAAATAGATGGGATTCTGCCAGTGGAAGCTAACGAACTACAGAAGGTGAGTTTACCTCCCATTTGAAATATTTCCCATTTATTGAGAATTTTTACACTCTCAATATTCATTTCGATTGTTGTTCTGGCAATACCCAAAGGATTTTAATATTTTTTCGATATTGGTTATTGTTGGTTTGTGAATGTCTTTTGCCAAAAAGAATTTATCTTGAAGTGTGAGTCGAAAAAGCGACCCACACATCTTTTTACGTCACTAATTTGAAATCACTAATTTGGAAATTTCTCGTCACCCCGGTACTTCCTGCAGAATCGCATGGTTGCCCTTTGCGACCCCGGTTCAGTTACCCAAGTTTGAAAATATTTTCAAAAGAACGGTAGGTTATTGCGTGAATATGATCGACGAAACAGCATTTTTCTTGAGTGTTTTCCTACTTCTGTTATTTTCAATTAAATTCGCTTAAAGTACAACAACCAATCTCTTATCGCCCCTTCCATATTTCTTACAGCTTTCAGTAACTGATGTATATTGAATAATTTACTTGCTAGCTACCAAATCATCTAGCAGAAAGTTTTATCAAGCATTTTTTTAGGCTGAAACAGTCACGCTCATTCATAATCCATCATCCTTTTTTCTATTATTCATTGCAAATAGGAACTAATAAAATAGGAGTGAAGAAAAGGGAAGAGGTGAAAAAAAAGCAGACTTTGAAGGTTGAGGTAGAAGATATCCAATACATCGCCTAAATAATTGAATTGTTAGATGTAGCCCACGTCCAAACTCATAAACTTTTTGGGTAAAACTACGGAATTGGAGCGTGGAGTCAATCGTAGTAAGAGTATAAACAAGATACGCCATAGGACTTGGTCTGTCAACAACATAGTTCCTGTGGCTCCAAAGTTCCAATTTCAGGTCAATGTGCGCGTTTCAAAACACGGTGTTTGGATAAGCAGGAACGTGGATTCCACTACTGTTGACCGCATACCTCTTGTAAATATTGTGTTCTCGCTGGCTTACGATGATGGCTTCAATAAGTTGGTAAAAGTGGAACTCGTTGAGAGAAACCTTGTTTGTGTTGGATGCGCCTTCATCTTCGCTATTCTCAGCGTTAAACTTGCATCTTCAGATACAACGTGGCGATGGTCGTGAAAGCTCGCCAGTATGAACCGGAGTACAAGTGTCATGTATTTCAATGTAATTCATTGCGGGAAGCGGATGAGTTCCTACGAAAGATCGACCATCTTTTCGACTCCGTCGTCGACACTATTGAACGGCGGGAAGCGGAGGAATGTGAATGGGTAGATGTATAGTGTTTCACAACAGAATACATGTATAGTGCATTAGAATAAACAATTTTTATGGACCTGTAACAGCAGCTAAGACTTTTAAGAATAGGGCAACCTTTTAATACTTCACTACTGGTTCCTTACACTTCATACCACAACAAGATTCGAACACACAGAATAATGTGGTACAAGTCCGCACGTCCAGTGGCCCTTGTAGCATCAGTTCTGGCGTATGGAGTGGCTAATAAGGCTGCAATATACGCTGATCGTGACACTACAGAACAGCATCTGGAGACGTTCACCAGTTTGGAAGAAAAGAAGAAAAAAGCTCGACAAATAATCCAACGTCAAATGGTGAATTATTTAATTGCTGCATGCACAGCTCAATCTGCGATATTGTTTGTATATATGAATGGAGTGTTATGCATTACGGCTAGGGAAGAGCAAATAACATACAGTCGTTCCAAAAAATACTTGCCTCCGACATCTACCGCCCGTCTGCTTAGCCGCGCCGCGTCTCCTATGCATTATCATATGTACGTGCTGCGACGTGGCTCAGTCGACGCGCAGTGTAGCGGGAGGCAAGTATTTATTTTCTGGAAAGAATATACAGGTAGTGATTCATGGCTTAGTTTCACAACACTAAGTCTAATTATAAAGCTCTCCATAGAATTCTGCTAGATTTTTGCAGCTTTGAGCTATGATTTCGAAGAGATAAAAAAGGGGACGGGGAGAAGAAAACGTCTGCGGACACTTACCACCCTTACGCCTAGCGTTAGGCCGTTTTGCCTTTTTGAACTTGATGAAAAAGAGCCAAACATGGTTCAGAAGATGACTTAACTCGGCACCTTATTGATCGTCTTAGATCAAAGCTGAATTGTCCGTCCTGGTAAAAGTTCAGGAATAGCTGTTTTATACACTGTCCTACCGGGGCCTGACGAGCGCGAGTGGTAAGTGTCCGATAATCCACGCACTAGTCATTTCTTTTAGCTTATGATTATTTGGGTTTGGCAGGCCACACGATGTCTGGATGTGTGCGGGACTTGGAACTCGTACGACGAGAAGTTCCCTTATAACGGTGGCGGAGGACACAGCGAGGGAGAGGGGCGCCTGTGGGAAAAGGGAGTTGAAGATGGGTGCACACATGTTCACGCTCAGGCTTCCAGAGTGAAGTCCATGATCACCTACAGGGAACGTCAATCACGATTGCCACTCCCGCAGACAGGGCGCGCTGCAACATCCACGTGGCGCGGACGAGGCAACACTCAACATCTCTATCTCCTCGTCCGCGCCACTTGGATGTTGCGGCGCGCCCAGGCCACGGGAGTGACAATCGTGATTGACGTTCCCTGTAACACAAATTCTCCCCGATGAACTCACAAAATAGCAAAAGCTTGGCTTTGCTGTATTCAAGACATGCTTCCTTACCTATGCACAGTCTCGATGTAAAGGTCTGCAGCTTACTTAATGGAAAACGTGTATTTATAACGGAACCTGAAGATGACACCATATGGTGATGGGAAAGAGACCCCATTACGAGTGTGGAGGTCCTGAAACGAAATTGGATCGGTGTGGTCGGATTATGAAATTCTGTGCTCTGATGTGCTTAGGTTTGGTAATAACTCACGGTGTGTTGGGATGGTCGGCATTTTTTTTTTCGGATGGTTTCATAGCTGAAAGTTGTAACGATTCTTCGTTAGTATTGGATCGTATACAGCCCTCTCATGCTCTTTTGTCCTAGTTTCTTTTTGCTAGAGCTCTGGGCTTTTCTATTCTAACTTGAAGTACCGTTGAATACTCTGAGAACGTTCCATATGATTTTTTATGTGCTGTTCACGATGTGAACTCATAACACTAAGATTTTTTCTGTCGGATTTGGTGCCGTATTATTTTTGTGATTAGTTCCAGAAACCACGATAGTTGAGCCGCTTTTCATAGTTGCTATTTTACGCTAAACGGCAAACGGCCGGATCCCGCCGTCTGTGCACTCCAGCTACCACGTGGTCTTCGGCCTTTCTGTCTTCCTCTAATTTCTCTGCAGCTCTCCTCTCTTGTGAAACGAACTGTGTTTCTCTGGATTAGTGTTTCTCGAAGTGTTTCTCGCTGTAATTAAATAATTATATCACATGTTTTGAACATGAACTGCGCACTCTTTCTTTGAAATCCATCCCTGTTTTATGGTTATAAACGCATTACTCTGTGAAATACTCAATTGAAACACTTCTCATTACCTAAACGAGTTGTTACACAATTGTCAGCCGGCTCGACACGAGAAGACTGAAATTACGCACTCCATCCCCTTCGAAGATGCGGGTAAAGAAGTGCCCTACGTAAGTGTTTTTAACCAAAAATATTTAGATAAAGCTCCATAAATTTCTTGCTACTCTTTTATTTTTTTCCTTTCGTTTTTTTTTTGCTTGTGAATTTGTTCTGTTTACAGTAAAATAGTCGTTGCGGAAGTGGAAGGTAGCCCACTTGCCGAAGCTTCTGCCTCCAGTCGCTTGTCGTTTGCTGGTCGCGTCGCTTCCGCGGCTATTAAAAAGTATGAACAAGACGATGACGATATGCCAGGTTAGTCTAATTAGCCATTATTGCCATAGTACAGTCCATTTTCTTTCGGTGCTTCCTCATCACAGCATTTTCTTCATTTTTCCTTGTTTTTCCTACCCTTTCTCATTCATCCGCAAAGGTTCCTTTTATTAAGTCTCTATGCAGCCTTTTTTCAAGCTATTTACCCTGTGATGGTTTTAGTGCTTCATCCTGAAGTTGCAATGAACGGTGAAACGCCCGAGCGGAAAATCATAGCAAACGCTTCTTCCATCCTATCAAGTTGGGACAGGCTACGCTTGAGTAAGGTTTTTTCAAGGAAAATACGTTCGTTTAACCTGTAGAGGTTTTATTTGAACCGCAATTTTCCTGGAAGGGTTGCATTATTCGCATGAATGTAACTCAAACTTTTTTCTTTACTCAAATCGACTGTTATGTTTGCAAGTGACTTTTTGATTGATACAGGCACTATAATGTCGATATATTTTGAGCCAGCATTGACGTCTTCACTACTTTATCATCCTTTTTTCAGAACGGCGTCGTGACGTCCACATGGAGGAGACTGAGTTCCTAAAGTGCATAGTCAATGGATTTCCGGGTAGACAGTTGAGGCACCGTCATAATATCTGTAGGTCTTGTTGAGTTTATTCCAAAAGTGGTCGAGTTGTGGAAACAGCGTTGCATTTTAGTTATTTTTCCACATATTTTTCCTCCCATATTCCTACTTTGTCGCTCATTTTTTGTTTGTTTTCCTTTCTTTTTTTACTGACTTTCGACATTAGATTTTCATGTTGCCGTATTTATATAATTTTCATCACTACAGATGGGGTGCAGCTTGGAAATTCTGGATTTTAGTAGAAGGTCGCAAGTCAGAAGTGATGCAGCCGGCTGCTAAACGTAGAAAGAAGGGATTTGTTAGACCAGTCAAGCCGAATGGAGCTCTGAATGCAACGAAGAAGATTGGTGAGTATCATGACCAACGTAGTCTTGACATTTAATTCCTGATGCTGATGGCTGTGCGCATCTTTTGTTATAGTAACGGGAAATCACTGTAGGTAATCCCATTCAGATCTACGAACGAGACCCATTAAGAGGAAAGAGGATGAGAAGTTGCAGCAGTCAGTGATGAACATTCTCAAGGAAGCTCAGGAAAAAATGAAAAGGAAGATAGCTGGTGAGCGAACTGGTCTTTTTTTAGTAAGTGTTCATTTCCACTACTAGTCAGATGTGAAGAAAATAGCCATCCTGTAATTGGCTAAACAAAAAATTCTGATCGAGAATGCCCCATTTTCGGCTCTTGATATATACATTCTAATCTTTACACTTCTTACTGGCTCCATTTCAGATGGTATTCTAAAACAGCGCGTCGAATTTGCGAAACTGTGGCAGTCCCGTTTACGCAGTGCTACAGCTGTCCAGTCAGATGCCAAGGCAAAGCAGCCAGTGCCACCCATCAGGGCAAATAATGCTGGAAAGAGATCCTCTCCGAAAAGTCCCAAGATTCTGCAGAGCAGTACCCAGCGCAAAGGTCAAGGTAGGCTTCTGGTAACATACGTTCCTATGTGTATTCTTTTAATGGGCCTTCCCTCAGGCTTATTTTTCGTATTGAAATCAACAAATTGTTCACCTTCTATTCTAATAACTCAATAGTGTACTGTCTGTTTCACCAATCTTACCACTTGGCAGGCTTGCTTCCAAGATGAGGTAAGTCTCGATATTTGTTATAGGCAAGACATGTTTTGGCATGTTTCCAGTGACTGATAGCGCTCAATTTCCAAGATTTGACGTGTCTTGTGTAGATACACACAAAACATTGAACTGCTCTAATTTTTGGAACAGATAATAGTACATGGAAAGGCACTAAAGTGAGCGAAAACCCCGCTCTTAAGAGGGTACAAGATGCAGATTTTGCCGAGTGGAGCTGTACTTGTGGGCTGGCTATGTGCACGCAGTTCTGCATCGTTGTCCAGCAGTTTTTATCAGCAAACTGACGCAAGCCGTAGCTCGAAAGAAGTGTATGAAAACCGCTCTGAAACAACCCATGTACATCGTTTGAATGAGCCTCTCGAGGAAGCCCGAAATCTCTATATATAAAGTAGAAAGTCTGTGCGTGTGTGTGTGTGTGTGTACAGTCTGTATATTTGGGTGTGTCGCATAGCCGCACCGCATTGTGCGCGATGCGGCCCCTTGCTGGAGGCGTTCCAGCGGCCGACCAGCTGATCGTTGATCGATGATGGACGCCGGCAACCGCATCGGGTGGGTTTCGTTTATGTTTTTCATGGTTTTTCCTTTTACTTTTTCGATCAAATGTTTGTAATTGTTATTGTTCATGATATTCCCATGTCCAGTAGTTTTCACCCGACCGAGAATCAAGCGCGAAATAAAAAACAATCTATAAACCAAAGAAATGAGAGGAACCCATTGAAGAAGTTCCTTTTGAAGACAAAAACCAACTAAAATGTGGTGGTATGACCTACTGGACATGGGAATATCATGAACAATAACAATTACAAACATTTGATCGAAAAAGTAAAATGAAAAACCATGGAAAACATAAATGAAACCCACCCGATGCGGTTGCCGGCGTCCATCATCGATCAACGATCAGCTGGTCGGCCGCTGGAACGCCTCCAGCAAGAGGCCGCATCGCGCACCATGCGGTGCGGCTATGCGACACCCCCAAATATACAGACTGTATGTATGTATGTTCCTTATAGAAATCGCGGAGAGTTAACCGATCGGGACCAAACTTTGCACACATATACATCTCGAGCCGGCGGAGGTTTTAGGCTACTTTAGGTTATCGATTGATTTATCGATTTATCGATTTTATTGATTTTTTCCTATTTTTGCCCCAGGGTTGGTAAGGACATGTCTACTGGGGTTATCCTATACGCTGAACACGAAAATGACAAACATTTCGTACCAAGTATTGATTTATCGATTTTATTGATTTTTCGCCTTTTTCGCCCAAGGGCCGGTGAGGACAGGTCTACTGGGGCTATCCAATACGCTGAACACGAATATGACAACCATTTTGTACCAAGTATTGATTTATCGATTTTATTGATTTTTCGCAATTTTCGCCCACGGGTCATTGATCACATGTCTACTGGGGTTATCCAATACGCTGAA